>JZKD02S1275712.1:104729-115705 GCA_000966675.3 Picea glauca | reverse complement strand
CGCGAAACGAACATGAGACTGACACTTGGCATGATGACGTAATGGTAACATGGAATGTTGACGTCAGGGGACAAAAAGGTGAAGTGATTGATTTATTTGAAAATTTATATTTTTAATTAGTCATTTCAAATGAATAAGAATTTTCCATGTATTCTAGGGTTATTTTTATTGGCTAAAAGTTAAAATCTCGCGGTTAGAAGTTATTTTGTCAACGAAAAGATTGAGGCCAATATTGTTCAAACTACTAGTGAACTTCATTGTCAAAACCTAAATCTCTCTTGATCAAGTATCATCCCGGGTATTTAGAAACTTTTGCTTTCTTCTCACATTCTAAATTTTAAAATGGAATCGTCTTAGTCTGTTAAAATCAAAAGACCGTTCATTGTCAAAGAACAAGATTTGGTTGATATCGATAAAGATAACATGACCTTGCACTGTATTTCGACTTGTTTGAATTACACCAATTAGCCATGCATCATTTCAGAGACCTTAATTGATTTTTATCATGCATGGGAGTTTGATTTAGCCAACTTCATCGTCCCTCGAACATAATTTTCCTGAATTTGTATCTTGGTGTGCTTCCAATTACATTCCATCTCATAGGTCTGTCATTTCCAAGAATGGGTCAGATCTATTTGTGATAAATTCCCAATCTATTTTTGAAATGCTAAAGTTGCCTCAAAACCCTGAAAGTGAAACGCTAAATGAAATAGTATTAGTTGTGTTTCAAAAGATTGATTTCTCAAGACAAAATTGTCTTACTACAATCTTATTTATGTATGTTGATATATTAGCATCGAACATGTACTTCCACATAGGCTCAGTGTCTAACATGTGGAAGTCATCCTTGTAACCTCTCGGAACTTAGAAAATTCACTTTATGAGTCAATAATTAAAGTGAATGACATTTTAGATTAATGTGAGATTAATTAAGTTAAATGTTTAAGTTATTAGCATTATTAACTTAAATAAGTTGATTAAATTCTAGCCATTAGATCTAAAGTGAAAGTGAGATTAGATCTCAGTGGTTGATTACTTTAGAGGAGATCTAGGGTTTTGGATTTAGGGTTAACTCAATATTATAAAAGGCAACCTAAGTGAGAGGATGAAACACAATGAGTGGACAATGAGGAGATCTCATTATGTGGGTGCAGTTCATCCAAGTGTGAGTGAGCAAGGCTAAGGAAGGGTGCAAAGGGGAAACAAGAGAGATAATAGTCAAGTGGGTTAGGCTATTGTTGCATTGTATTCCTCTGATGAACCATCATCCCGGGATCGGAGCCCAAGATTTTAATGAATAAAATCAACAAGGTACCAGTTTTCCCTTTGGGGTTTCTTCAAGGGTTGTTTACCCAAAATCTTTGTGCAATGTGTTTGGTTTCCTGTTAATGTTTTCGTTGTAATGTTTGGTTAAAACCTAGTTGCGCATTTAATAAATAAAGTGATTTTATTTCGAGTTTAAGTGTTGTGTGCTAAGTTCACAAAAATTAACATGGTATCGAAGCTTGGTCTTTGAAGGAAGCCAAATTTTCCAAAATCGAGATTATTAGCAACGAGAAAATCATTACAAATCTGCGGGAAGTTTTTTGTTTGCAAGATAGTAGTTGCAGAGAAGATAAAAAAAAATTAATTAATTGAAAAAAGGGGGGGCAAACATACAGTACGATCGACGTACAACAATTGTCGTACATCCACACCGTAATGTCGTACGTTCACATGGAGAAGGATCGAAGTTTGTGTGTAAAAGTGTGGTGGTTGGGTCTTGTGGGCTGCAGATCGAGCCACTGTGGTCATAGAGGTCAAGCAAGTAACGGAGGCAGCGAATTTGTGGACGCGACAGACAGTAGACGTGAGCGGAAGAGAAATTGACAACTGAGGGTCGTGTAGGCTCGTGAGGATTGAGTAAGCACCAGACTGTTGGAAGAGACCGTCGATTACAGATCACAGAGAAAGCAGATGGTCTAGGCCACAAATGAAGTAGTCAACCAGCAACAATAGGGGAGGCAAGATTGTAGTTAACAGCCACAACTGTTAGGCAAAAAGGAGCCGAGAAATCTGTCATTATAGCAACTTGTCAAGTTGGTTGCAGAAGTTGTCGACCAAGGGAGGACGTGACGGGCCGCCAAGGAAGCGTTGTCAGGTAAGAAAATCAGTGGCAGTAGCACGGTCGTACACCGCTGAGAGCCCATGGCGTCGACCAAGACAGGCCGCCACAGTCGGACAACAGTAAAAATCCTCGGGCAGGCCCAATAGGCAGCCCAAAGACGTCATCGGGCAGCTGCAGAAGTCACCAAGCAATGAGAAAAAATCTTGAGCAGCCTTAAAAAGGACCTAGGTAGCAATATAAGGCTGCGGGCAGTAAGTCCGGGTAGCTAAAATTTAAGTTTTTCAGCAAGTTGCAGAGATGGCTCCATCTGATTTACGGTTTGAGGATAGATTGGATGAGGTGTCCAACTATAGTCCTTGGAAGGAGAGGATCATGTTGGTGTTAATGGAGAACGATATATGGGAGTTTGTCAACTCCATTGTGGCCCCACCATCGAATTCAAAAGATCTAGTTTCCCACAAGCTAAAGGACATGAAAGCCAGAAGGATTATTCTAGATGAAGTGAAGGATCACTTGATCCCTCATTTATTTGGAAAAACAATTGTCAGGGACATGTGGGAGGCTCTAAAGAGTTTGTTTCAGAGTAAGAATGAGAATCACAAAACGATGCTGAGAGAGAAGCTCATAGACATGAAAATGGTAGGATCATATACGGTGACGACTTATCTCACTCGAATCTGACAGGTTCGAGATGAATTGGTTGCAATAGGGGAAATGGTGGATGATTCAAAGTTGGTGAAGACGGGGCTCAAAGAATTCAGGAAGGAGTGGACACCGTTCATCAAAAGGATCATGGCACGTGAGAAACTTCCTAATTGGTCAAGGTTGTGGGATGACTTCGTTCAGGAAGAACTTCAGGATGAAGAGTTGAATGGAGGTAGGTACAAGAATGATGATGAGAACGTTGCCCTTGCCAACCAAGCAAAGATGGGCAAGATCGATAAGTTTGTCAGTGGAAAGTTTACCTCTCAAAATGGCCAGAAGGACATGAGCAAAGTCAAGTGTTATGCATGTCGCAAGTTTGAGCACTATGCAGGTCAATGTCTGAATAAGAAGGGTGAAAACGAGACGCAACCAAAGGTAGTTGCGTCGGCAAAGGTTCAAGCGAATGAATTTTGCCAAAAAGTTTGAACAAAAAAAGTTCTTACTTGTTTCCCAGACTTCATTGGGCACCATATCAACTAGTGCATGGTTGATAGATAGTGGAGCCACATGTCATATGACAGGAGCACGTGAGTTGTTCGAGAGATTCATAGAATCTGACTCAGATGTGCATGTGAAACTTGATATGGGGACCAAGCATGCAGTAAAGGGATTTGGAAAAATGTCACTCCAGATGGAGTCAAAAGATGTGTTGAGAGTGACAAATGTGCTATGGGTGCCAGAACTCAGGAGGAGTGTGCTCTCAGTGTCAGTGATTGAGAAGAAGAGCTTTAATGTATTATTCCAGGATGGGCATGCGTTAATTAGGCCCAAGGGGTCTAGCTCATATGCGGCAGTTGTTTTTGGAGTTAGAGAGAGCAACTTGTATAGGCCAAGGGGCCAGCGTATGCCATCAATGGAAAGTAACATAGTGACAGAGAACAAGAAGCAAGTACCTTTGAAGGTTAAGCAATTGCTTGAAGGGAGACGGCCTTAATGTTCAAGTGGGAAGGAGCAACCTTCCATGTTTGTCAAGAAGCAATCATGATATGAGATGACAATGTAGGATGCTCAGGAAGAGGAAGCTTCTAGGGGCACGATCAGAGGAAAGTCTTCAAAGCAGGTCTGAGCGAGATGGCAGGGATAGCTTCTGTGTCAGAGGGAGCAACCAATCAAGTGGATTATAGAGCAAGCATGGTAGAAAATTTGATAGCGAAGATAGAGCCACCTCCAAGTGGTAAAAGTATCTTCCTCACTAAGAGGGATTGTTGATGTATTAGCATCAAACATGTACTTCCACATAGGCTCGGTGTTTATCATGTGGGAGTCGTCCTTGTAACCTCTCAGAAACTTAGGAAATTCACTTTATGAGTCAATAATTAAAGTGAATGATCTTTTAGATTAATGTGAGATTAATTAGGTTAAATGCCTAAGTTATTTGCATTATTAACTTAAGTGAGTTGATTAAATTGTAGCAATTACATCTAAAGTGATCATGATATTAGATCTCAACCATTGATCACTTTGGAAGAGATCTAGGGTTTTGGATTTAGGATTAACTCAATGTTATAAAAGGCAATCTAAGTGAGAGGATGAAACATTAATTGATCTCATTGAGTGGGGAAGGGATGAAGAAGGGTGCAAAGAGGCAGCAAGGGAGATAGTGAAGATTTATAATGACAAAATCATAAATATCTCATTCACACATTTTTTCAAACACTTGACGTGAGATTTTAGTCTTTAATAAATGTCTTTCAAACACTTTAACATTTTTTCAAACACTAACGTGAGATTTTAGTCTTTAATAAATGTCTTTAAAACAAAAAGCAATTGAAAGCTAAAATACTTAAGTCAAGCAAATCATTGATCCATACTCTGATAATGCAACAAGTAGACAAGTGATTTTTGGTCCAATGACCAAGGCAAAAACCCCACTGTGGGGAAAAACCCTAGAGAGATTATTTCTATTATTCAAGAACAAATCTGAAATTTCTTTACAACCCAGAAATTTAATGAATCCAACCCAACAAAATAAAAAATGCAAATCACTTATCTCAACCATGAAACAAGTCTTCTAAACTTCCCACATGTGCCATAAAATGCAGCCCAATTTCTGCATGGGAAATCATGTCATTGTTCAGATGTCAAACAACAACAATAAATACATAGTAATCTTCCTCGAGAATCATGTCAACAAGTACAGTATGACATGTACTTATTTCTTCCTTGAAAATTGTGCCTCCCTCTTGATGTACGAATTGTTAGCTCTCTCTAAACTTCGTTCGAATGATAAATGAATGACAGAGGCAACCTACAAACCAACTTTGAGATCCAGAAACTAGCCTTTCGGACCTGGAGAGGGCTCTCTCGGGAGACTTTGTCTCGGTACAAGATATGGCTTTAAGTTGTCAGCTAGATTTAACACCTTTGAATAATAAATTCTGGTTCTATTGGTGCAAGAGAGTAAGACCTTGGGCTATGTAGTCGATTTGAGAAAACGATAGAAACAAATGACTCGGTGACTGAACTTGAGAGGATAAAGGCTAAGCGAGCAACAGTTTTCAGTGTAAAATCGATGTGTGGCAATAGGAGAAAAACATATAAAGCAACTCAGAGCATCATTGAGGATGAATTCGGAGTTAACTTAGAGAAAAATGGTTTGTCAGAATGGCGTGAATCCCAGGGCGCTGCACAGCGAATCTCAGGTTCGAAAATACGTTATGATTCAGACAGAAATATATATGAATTAAGAAAACAAGAAGCACGTATGCAAAGAGAGGAAACAATACATCCAACTGCTACAATTATAATCTTTTCATCAAAGCTTCAGGACTTTTGCATTAAATTTCGATTGAGTTCAAAACTACACTCAATAGTCACTGTCTACACTAGTTTTGTCAACCAACTCGACTTACATTAAAAAGGTAAAATATATAGGCGAGGGCACCACTTGGGTTGCCCTGCTCTCTAGCTATTGTCCCTAGAATTTAGGAAAATTGTTCAACGTTAAATGACCTTTCGCGTTACACCTTTCCAAAAATAGAAACCAACAACATTCGGTCTCATCATAATTGCTTGTCTTTGCCACGGGGATTCGGTTATCAGCAAGATCTCGTCATGGGGAGAGTGATGTGTCAATTTCTTCCTTTGATAAGATATCGGAACGATCAAGTGCTCTCTCAGACCCCCGCCCTTCACTGTAACAGCCTTGATTTTCGTCGCGCACTCATTTGTTGGGGTGTGTACGTGGCGAGTGACTATTGACTATCGTAGTTGTTACCAAAATGACAATACCACCTAAGGGCGGTGCCTCCTTCAAAACTGTCGAGATCTGCATCGTGTTTGAGGATACAATGATGAACTCAGATAATCTTGTTTCTTCTGCGTGTTGGAAAAGTGTTGCACAGACTTCCTTTTTGACCGCTTCACTTTCCCTTAAATGCTTCGCATTCCTCTCTTCTTCTCTCCTCTGTGTTTCGCGCAGTTGTACGATTGTATCTTACGCATCCCTGATCTTTCTCTTGAGCCAAATCATGTTTCTTTCGCGGCCTTGTGATGCTGACACTTTAAGGGTCTTTGCTGCCAACTGTCGTTTCAGTTCCCTGTTTTCTTGGTAAAGCTCGACGATAGCGAGCTGTGCCTGCTTCAGTTGTTGGGGCGATTCTCGAACATTTGTGTCTCCGGCATCTATCCTCTCCGTCCTGCTCCAGTTTTCTAGACTTGTTCCTTGACAAGTTCCAGCCGAATAGCGCGCATAAGTAATTCTTCGGTAGCCAACCTTGCGTGCAATTTGCTCGGGACTCAGGTTTCCTCAGCTTCCATGTTCTTCTTTGGTTTGCCTCTCCTCCGGGGTATTTTTTGTTGGGAGGACAGGGCTTCCGACGTCTTTCCTTCATGCGCAACCTATTTCACTCCAGCCTCCGCGCGGTGTGATATTATCCTTTCTGCGCATAGAGGGGAATCCCCTTTTGGATCCTTGGGGATGCCTGTTGTGAGCAAGAATGAATCACAATCGTTTCCCAGCCGTCTTAATTCCTCTACCACAAGCAGTTTAATCAGAGAGACATGAAAGAGTTTCCTTTTCGATTTATCCACTTCAGCCTGGTTGTTGTCCGCCATCTCTCAGAAGTTTTGGTGTAAGAAAAAGGGTAGATTTAATGGCCTCTTTCCTATGAAGTGCATCAACAATCTAATGTGATGCGAATGTATCCTGTCAAATCTCCCTTCACAGGTGAAATATCTCCTAATCACTTCAAGCAGTTTCCGAAAAGGTTCCTGCAAATGTCTACTCTGAACACCTGTCTCGATTTTCCCACCTAAACAATCTCGCTTGATGAAATCTTCATAGCACTACGCATCCAAAGGCATGCCTTTGAACCACCTTTTGTCGCGCGGAGGGATCTCTGTTGCGGTTGAGAGAGTTTCCTCAGTCGCTTGGAAAATGACACCTGAGATCACCGCGTGGAATCCGTCGAAACTGAGTGCAAACTGCTCAGCTAGCCTCATATTGAATCCTTGAATTTTCTTGCAAAAGGCCATGCACCCGAACTATTCAAAGGACGTTCTGACCTCTGGATCTTCGTTGATCAAAGTCAAGTTTTGGGGCTCGGGCCCAACATTTCTGCCACTTCGCGCGTCCTTCCTTATGTTTTGGGAGGTTGTCATGGTGCAACACGTATTTGTCTTGCGCGCGATGGGTTTGGCACGGGCCCAAGGCAGAAATCTTGATAAACCTGGGCTTGCGAGAAGAACTACAACTAGTGCATAAGCCTGATTGGCGAATGGAATGTGTGTAGAACATCTGGAATTTATAACAGAGCGGGCGAGAGGTGGAATCGTGTCAGGGAAACACTGAATTCATGGCGAGTGGATGTTTCGAAACGAACTGGAGATTTTCCATAGCACCTTCGCGCGTGTAAGATACAACTGATAAGAGCTGCAGGGCATACGTGATACGAACGCCGCGATTTTTCATTCTTCCAACCCTCATAATGAGTTGATGATGGCCATTGCACTTCCCGACACGACTTCTATTAACAACTTGCCTCAACCCGGGGCACGTAGAAACTCCCCTTTTGACATGACCCGACTCTTTGGGAACAGACTCGTACCATTTACACATGTTTTGACTCTGACATCCCTTCCTGACTCCAAGGGCCAACAGACCACTTGCTGACTTCGACCCTTTTGTTGTTCAATAACTTACTTCACATGCCTTGACACACATGCCATGACTAGACTAAGACCGACCCTAACTAAAAAAGAAAAATGGCAATGCTAACAACTGGCTCCAATGGGGATGTTACCCTCCCAGCGAGGTAGCAAAGAACAGCAGACCAGGTGCCTGACCATTGGGCCTTATTCAACTTTCAGACATTGAAAAAAGAATGGAAAACAATCGCAACCTAAAACTTATTGACACAGTTTCGACCAGACGTAGCATAAACTTAGGGCTTTCACTTCAAGCTTCAATTTTTTGCCGACACACTGACTCGAAACAAAAATAAAACAACTATTTACAATGATATGTGACTTAAACGGACTTTATTTCACCAGATAGTGTTTGAGGAACCTATCGTTTATAGGCCCCCAACCAACGCATTCTCCATTGAGTTCTTCTAGAAAATAAGTGTTATTCCCGCGATATGCACCTATTCTGAATGGACCAGTCCAAAGATGATTGAATTTTTCGTGTTTTCCTTTATCTTCATTCCTCACGTCTCATTTCAACACCAGATCCCCCAACTGAAATTCTTCCTGGTTAGAGTGCTTGTCAAAGGTTTTCTTCATCCTCTCCTGATGGAGTTGTGATCGATTGTACACTTGTCCCCTCATATGTTGTGTGTGAATCAGTTGGTTTATTCTCCTCTACATGTCATCTGGCTCGGCCTCCTGCTCTTGCAGCAATTTTCTGATGGGCAACCCTAGTGAGGGGGAAAATTGTGTTTGCACGGTATACAATCTGAAATGGCAGCATTGAGATGAACTTCTTGGTGGTAACCATGTCCACCCACAACGCATAAATAAGCCTTTTATGCCAAGCCTTCTTGTTGTCTTGCAGGAGCCTCTTGATGATCCTGGTCAAGCTTTTATTCGATGATTCTGCTAACCCATTTCCTTGTGGGTAGTACATTGTAGAATGCCCCAAGATTATATTGTAATCCTGACAAAACTTCTCCATCTTCTTGGACTTGAATGCGGCTGCGTTATCTGTTATGATCTTGATAGGACATCCAAATCTCAACAGGATGTTTGTCTCCAAAAATTGGATAATGACTGCATCAGTGGCCTGCGTCATGGGGATTGCTTCTATCCATTTCGTGAAGTAATTTGTGGTTGTGAGTATCCATATGTGTTGCACTGAGGATGGCAGATTTATTTCCCCTATAAAATCCAAACCCCATTGCATGAAAGGTGCTTCGACTGAGATTGGTTTTAAAGGTAGGCGTTGCAGCTTTCTTCTTCCATCGAAAATCTGACACTCGTGGCAACTAGAAACCTCTTTGTATACGTCTGCGAAGATGATAGGCCAATAGTAACCCGCTCTTAGGATTTTGTGCGTGGTGGTTTTCCAGTAGTGGTGCCCCCCGCAGTCGCATTTGTGAAATTCTTCTATAGCTCGTTTCACGTCATCTTACAACAAACAAGTCAACAATATCCCTCCAGGATCTTTCCAGTACAATGAGTTATCCAAGATGCAGAACCTAACCGCTTTGAGCTTTAAGAATCTAGCCTTGGTCTTACTTAAACCCGGAGGGGCCTATAGATTCCTTAACACGTAGATGATGTATGTATACCACGGCGAATCGATGAACTTCTAAGACATCCGCGCAGTTTCTTCTTCCTAAGGACTCTGCGGCAGATCAATGATGAAGTTGATCCCCACAGCGTCATAGTCCGACTACACCATCAATTTTGCAAGGCCCTGACCCTTAATTAGTTTCGTGGGCTTGATTTCAAGGTCATATTCCAACATGGCCGCTATCCACTTACCTCTCCTTCACTCGAGGTCGGGCTGAGTCAGGGTATCCTTGACTGAGTTGTTGGGTACGTAAGCGATAACATGGGAATGTAATATGTACGTCTTGAACTCATTTAGTGCCTTCACTAAGGCGTAAGCTTGTTTCTCCATAATGTCGTACCTTAGTGGGGAATCCATGAGCATCCTACTGAAATAAGATATAGGCTTCTCAAAGTTCTGATCCTCTTTCTGCAACTGCACGCCAGCAATAGTATGCTCTGAGGCGAACGAAAACAAGATGAAGTCTTTCGTGAAGTCTGGGTTGGCCAGCATGGGGGCTTTAGTCAGCGCTACCTTGATATCTTCAAATGATTTCTTGGCTTCCGAGTTCCACTTGATCTCGCTCCCCTTTCTAAGCATGCAAGTGATATGTTTTATAATTTCTGCCAAGTTCGGGATGAATCTTCTCAAGAAATTTACCTTTCCCAGGAAGGATTGCACTTCCTTCTTACTGCGCGGAGTGTCGATTTTCAGGATTCCTTCAACCTTGTTGGGGTCTATCTGAATGCCCTCCTTTGAGATGATGTGCCCCAACAGCTTCCCTTCTTGCATCTCGAAATGTGACTTTTTTGGATTTAATGATATGTTGAATTTCCTGCACTTCTAGAAGACTTTCTTCAGGTGCCCGAAGTGTTGTTCGTCGAAATCAAAGTATATTGTAATGTCATCCAGATAGATCACAATAAACTTATCCTTTTCGTCGGCAAATGCTATGTACATTGCCCTCTGGAAGGTAGCTTCAGCATTCATCAGGCCAAAAGGCATCTTGGCATACATGAACGTCCCCCATGGTGTCGTAAAAGTTGTATTTTCCCTGTCGTACGAGTGGACCATGATCTGATTATAACCCGAAAAACCGTCTAGCATGGACATCTTCTAGGATCCCACCACCTTTTGCAGGATATAGTCCATTTTAGGGAGAGGGTAGTGATCCTTGAGGGACACTTTGTTTAAGTTTTGGAAGTCCACACACAGTCTTATTTCATCGCACTTCTTTCTTACAGGTACCAAATTGGCCACCCATTTCGAAAACCTTAAAGAAACGATCATCTTAGCTTCGAAGAGTTTCTTTACCTCATTTTTTATCAGCGGAAGTAGCAGAGGATTTATCCGTCTCAACTTCTGTTTGAAAGGCCTCCGGTCTTCTTTGAGAGGGATGACATGTTGAATCACTTTAGTGTCATACACCTTCAAGTTGTCATAACT
>JZKD02S1275712.1:78525-96754 GCA_000966675.3 Picea glauca | reverse complement strand
CATTCCTGTCATATGATTGGTGGCCCCACTGTCCACCATCCAAGTCATGTCAAACTCAAAGTTGTTGATGTTGCCACTAGAAACAATGGAGACAAGAGAAAACTCTTTCTCAAACTTCTCACTAAAGTCATTTACCTATGATGTTATTTGTTTCTCTTTCTCATTCTCCTTTGTCCCTTTCTTGTTGGGACACTGTGTTGCATAGTGGCCATATCCATTGCATGCAAAGCAACGAACTTTGTTGATGTCAATCCTGGAACCCTTCTTACTTTTTCCCTTTTCCTTTAACAGAAGAGCAATGTTCTCCTCGGCATCTCCCTCTCCTCCCTTCTCTCCATTCATTTGGATCTCCTCCTGAGTGAAATCATCCCAAAGTCTGCTCCAATCTGGAAGATTTTCACGTCCCACAATGCATTTCACAAAGACTTCCCAATCCTTTGTAAAACCTTTCAAGGCTATCCTCACAAGCTCTGAATCTAAGATGGCTTCCCCCACAACTGCGAGTTAATCCTTAACTTGTGCCAACCGGGTAAGGTATGGAACCACACTCTCACCCATGGTCATCTTGATTGAATGCAGTTTATCTTTGAGTGTCATTTTATGGTTTTCATTCTTAGCCTCGTATAGATTTTTCAGTGCCTCCCACATTTCTTTGGTTGTCTTCTTTTCAACTAGGTGTGGGATTAGTGGATCCTTTACTCCATCCAAAATGAGTCTATGGGCTTTGGCCTCTTTGACTTCATGTGTATCCAAGGCAATAGGATTGTTGGAGGGAGGAACTATCACAGTATTGACAAGAGCCCACATGTTATTTTCTTTAAAAATAGTTGTCATTCTAACCTTCCATTGCAAATAGTTAGAAATGTCATATAATCAGTCCTCAAGTCTGATGGAAGCAACCATATTCAAACAAGTATTCCCCTTTTTCTTTGCCCAACTCTGAAATCAAATTCTACACAATGCACTTCTTACAGAGTCCTAGCTTTGATACCATGAAGATTTTTAATGACAAAATCATAAATATCTCATTCACACATTTTTTCAAACACTTGACTACCTGAGATTTTCGTCTTTAATAAATGTCTTTAAAACAAAAAGCAACCGAAAGCTAAAATACTTAAGTCAAGCAAATCATTGATCAATACTCTGATAATGCAACAAGTAGACAAGTGATTTTTGGTCCAATGACCAGGGCAAAAACCCCAATGTAGGGAAAAACCTTAAAGAGATTATTTATATCATTCAAGAGCAAATTTGAAATTTCTTTACAACCCAGAAATTTAATGATTCCAACTCAACAAAATCAGAAATGCAAATCACTCATCTCAGCCATGAAACAAGTCATCTAAACTGCCCACATGTGCCACAAACTGCAGCCTGATTTTTGCCTAGGAAATCGTGTCATTGTTCAAATGTCAAACAACAGCAATAAATAGACAGTAATCTACCTTAGGAATCGTTCCAGTAGGTACAATACGAACTGTACGGATTTCTTCCTTGAAAATTGTGCCTCCCTCTTGTTGTACGAACTGTCCTTTCTTTGTATGCACTGTTCTTTCTTCTAATGTACGAACTGTTATGATGTCATTGTCTTGGGAACTGTGCACTCTAATTTACTTTGGAAACTTTGTTCTAGAAATATCTCTAGAAATCTTATCTCTCTCTTCTTTTCTCTTGTGTCTTCTCTGTGTATTTTTCTTATTTCCCAAATGTGTATATGTACTCTCTCTTTTCCCAAGAAACCCTAATTTACATAACCAACTCAATCTAATGGCTATCATAAGTCTAATCTGAGGGCTCACATTTAATGTTCCTCATTAATTACAAAGTAAGTAATAAATGCACACTAAATACTTTTGGGTCCCACAACTTAAAATCACTTTAAGTTATAAAGTACATTCACTTTATAAAAGCACTTTATTTAAAAAGTCACTTTATAATTAAAACATGTCTAGGAAACATGACTTTATATCCCCCCCATGACAAAACACAAAAACATGAATGAGGACATCCCTTGTTAAATTTCAACACTCCCTCTTAACGAGGGAGGTCCTGCTGACATTTCCACTTCCAGGACCATCCCTGGACTCCAAGCTATCTGCAGCGGTTGCTCCCTCTGAACATGAATGTTGCCTCTGAACTGATATGGTGGAATTGTGCCTTCTACTGATGCTTCGAGAAATCTTATCTCGTCTATGAGCATTTTCTGACTGGCTTAACTCATACCAGCTTATCTTTCTACTAGTACTAGATCCCTGAACTAAGGACTGAAATTCGGGTGCACCTTCAATCCTTTGAGCTTCTTGCTCCCCCTTTGAATCAGATATCCAACCTGGGTGACATCCCACAGGCTGGCCAAGCACTATGTATACTCTGCCTCTTTGTTCTCCAATCAGAACTGTCTTGATGGGAACCTCATCTACTGCATCAATATGAACATAACCACGTTCAAAAGTGATTACATATCCAGCATCCTCCAGAGCTGAGACTAAGAGGAGATTAACTCTCAGCCCTGGTACAAACAATACCCCTTCTACTTCCAGGCTCTCCAAAGTCCAACAGAAACCCGACATTGTCAACTCCTCTAATCTGGTGAGTTGCATTCACGACATGACCAGGACCAATCCCAGATATGAACAGAAATGAGTCCAGCATTCCTGTCATATGACTAGTGGCCCCACTGTCCACCATCCAAGTCCTGTCAAACTCAAAGTTGTTGATGTTGCCACTAGAAACAATGGAGACAAGAGAAAACTCTTTCTCAAACTTCTCACTAAAGTCAATTACCTATGCAGAGGATGCCACTTGTTTCTCTTTCTCCTTCTCCTTTGTCCCTTTATTGTTGGGACATTGTGTTGCATAGTGGCCATATCCATTGCATGCAAAGCAACAAACTTTGTTGATGTCAATCTTGGAACCCTTCTTACTTTTTCCCTTGCCCTTTAACAAATAAGCAATGTTCTCCTCCACAGCTCCCTCTCCTCCCCCCTTCTCTCCATTCATTTGGATCTCCTCCTAAGTGAAATCATCCCAAAGTCTGCTCCAATCTGGAAGATTTTCACGTCCCATAATGCATTTCGCAAAGACTTCCCAATCCTTTGTAAAACATTTCAAGGGCATCCTCACAAGCTCTGAATCTAAGATCACTTCCCCCACCGCTGCAAGTTCATCCTTAACTTGTGCCAATCGGGTAAGATATGGAACCACACTCTCACCCACGGTCATCTTGATTGAATGCAGTTTATCTTTGAGTGCCATCTTATGGTTTTCAGTCTTAGCCTCGTATAGAGTTTTTACTGTCTCCCACATTTATTTGGTTGTCTTCTTTTCAACGAGGTGTGGGATTAGTGGATCCTTTACTCCATCCAAAATGAGTCTCTGGGCTTTGGCCTCTTTGACTTCATGTATATCCAAGGCAATAGAATCGTTGGAGGGAGGAACTATCATAGTAGTGACAAGAGCCCACAGTTTATTTTCTTTAAAAATAGTTGTCATTCTAACCTTCATTGCAAATAGTTAGAAATGCCATCTAATTGGTCCTCAAGTCTAATGTAAGCAGCCATATTCAAACAACTATTCCTCTTTTTCTTTGCCCAACTCTGAAATCAAATTCTACACAATGCGCTTCTTACAGAGTCCTAGCACTGATACCATGAAGATTTTTAATGACAAAATCATAAATATCCCATTCACAAATTTTGTCAAACACTTGACTAACCTGAGATTTTTGTCTTTAATAAATGTCTTTAAAACAAAAAGCAACCGAAAGCTAAAATACTTAAGTCAAGCAAATCATTGATCAATACTTTGATAACGCAACAAGTACACAAGTAATTTTTGGTCTAATGACTAGGGCAAAAACCCCAATGTGGGGGAAAACCCTAGAGAGATTATTTCTATCATTCAAGAGCAAATTTGAAATTTCTTTACAACCCATAAATTTAATGATTCCAACTCAACAAAATCAGAAATGCAAATCACTTATGTCAACCATGAAATAAGTCTTCTAAACTGCCCACACGTGCCACAAACTGCAGCCCGATTTCTGCCTGGGAAATCGTGTTATTGTTCAAATGTCAAACAGTAGCAATAAATACACAGTAATCTGCCTCAGGAATCGTGCGAGTAGGTACAATACGACCTGTACGGATTTCTTCCTTGAAATTTGTGCCCCCTCTTATTGTACAAACTATCATTTCTCTGTACGAACTGTTCTTTCTCCTGATGTACGAACTATTATGATGTCATTGTCTTGGGAACTGTGCACTCTAATTTACTTTAGAAACTTTGCTCTAGAAATATGATCTCTCTTTCATTTTCTCTTGTGTCTTCTCTATGTATTTTTCTTATTTCCCAAACATGTATGTGTACTCTCTTTTCCCAAGAAACCCTAACTTACATAACCAACTCAATCTAATGGCTATCATAAGTCTAATCTAAGGGCTCACATTTAATGTCCTCATTAATTACAAAGTAAGTAATAAATGCACATTAAATACTTTTGGGTCCCACAACTTAAAATCACTTGAAGTTATAAAGTACATTCACTTTATAAAAGCACTTTATTTAAAAAGTCACTTTATAATTAAAATATGTCTAGGAAACATGACTTTATGTCCCCCCCATGACAAAATACAAAAACACGAATGAGGACATCCCTTGTTAAATTTCAACAAATAGTAATCAGGTGAGCTAAGCTATTGTTGCATTGTATTCCTCTCATGAGTCATTATCCCAAGATGGGAGCCCAAGATTTTAATGAATAAAAACAACAAGGTACTTTTCCCTTAGGGGTTTTTCCAAGGGTGTTGACAAAAAATATTTATGCAATGTGTTTGGTTTCATGTTAATGCTTTTGTTGTAATGTTTGGTTAAAACCTAGTTGTGCATTTAATAAATAAAATGATTTTATTTCGAGTTAAGTGTTGCGTGCTAGGTTCAGAGAAATTAACAATATCAAAATATCAATGTTCCTAAAGATATCGTCAACCTTAAGATTGATATGTTTCCTGAAACATCTAGGAAAAATATAGCAATGATGACTACAATTTTAGAGAATGATGATGACAAAACTATCAATGAGTATACTCTTGGCTTTATGACCTCTATTTGTCCACCTACATTGAAACGCTAGGTTAAATATACCTATGCCCAGTATTTGGCTAACAACATTCATTTCCAGATTTCTTTATTCTCAAGCAACTAGGTTTCAACACCTTGAAATAAGATTAAGATGATATGGGTAATCCAGATCCAGTTATCCATTGGACTCCCTTAATTAGAAATAAAGCTCAGAATGCAAGGTTATCAAAGTTCATTAATCAGTTTATGTCATTGACCTTTGAAATCATTTACAATGAAACTCCTCCTAGAATTTTCCCAGAGTGTAAAAAGCTACTACAACAAATCCCTGATAAAATGATGGGAGATTGGTTGTTGTTTGAAAATTACACAGAAATTAAATCGATGGTGTTGAAGTTCAATCTTTTCTCTTGCCTAAATTTCTAACACCTAGAGTCTTTGCTTTAGAATTTATAAGGCAGAGACTAAACTCTGATTATATTCATTTTGGGTCTAAGAAACATAATTCAACTTTTAAGTTGAAGAAAGTGGCAGGACCTTTTATTGTCAACAACAAAGATGCTTTGCAAGGTTCTGATGCAAAGAAACTTTTTCAAGAAATGGCATCCCAACAAGGTGAAATGTGGATCTATGATCATCATTCTATTATTTCAACCAGAAGAACAGAGTGTGGTTCAATTCCTTATCATCATCAACCAAACAACTAGCTAATCGGGATCGTTGGGAGGATGTACAAAGAATTCTACAAATTCAAGAACATAGTTCTAGTCAACCATCACAATCACCAGTTGCAGAAACTCCACAACTGTTTGAGAAGACATATAAGAGGAAAGGTACAGGATCAGCTCGAATAATGTTAGAGGTAGAAGAAGAACAACAAAAAAAGAAGCAGAAGACAAAAGAACATGCAGAAAACAAGAACCAGATAGTGCAAGATGAGTCAGAGCCATCAACAACAAAACCTGCAGTTGTCATAGAAGTTTATCATCAATAAATGCACAGAGCTCAAGAAGTCACACTGGAAAGTTGTATTAGAATCAAAGATCAAAATAAAGTCACTAACATCTCAATTGATTTAAATGCAATCAATTATGTTGATCAAATGGATTTGCACAGGAAAACTGGGAAAATGCCAAATAGAAATGTCACGATAGCTTCTCTTGGAATGAAGAAGTTGCAGACTATGAAAAGATTCAAAATCAGTTGAAGCAAGAGAAATTAGCAAACAAGACTAAGCAAATGAGGGTAGAAGAACTTGAGCACTGGGTGATTGATTTAGGAGAAAATCCAAAAGATACTACAAATGCACAAGCCCTCATTAAAACAAAGGACATTGAAATACAAGCATTAAAGAAAAAGCTTAATCTACATGGAATAGATCATGTTCAAACACCAGAATTGCAAGCAATGCAGCAGGAGAAAGATCAATTGTTGAGGCAAATAGTACAAATGAAATAACAGATAGGGATGTATGAACAACAAATTGAAGCTTTAAAGACAGGGATTTCTTCTTCACAATCTTCAAAACCAACAAACCCATCTAAAGAATTGACCAAAGCTTTATCATAGCTTAATTTAAAAGGAGTTGAATTTGAAAAACTCAAGAAATCAATGTCTGTACAGAATGATGAAATCAAGTTTTTCAGGGAACGGCTAAAGGACAAAGAGAAAATCATTGAACAATACCAAAAGATAAAAGCCAAACTGCAATGAGATGTGGAGCAATTATAAGGAAAATTAGTTGGTAAACCATATTTGGTAGGTGCAAGACATCTCATCTGGGACCAAATCATGACATAGGTTACTAAAATGTGGAATTATTTTAAGTTGATTGGAAAAGAAGACTCATTAACCAATGAAGCAAATAGAGTTATACAGCAAGCTTTTCAAGAGTTGAAAAATAGACCACAAATAGCAACCAAAATGATAAAATCTCTTAATTCCATGTCAAAGAAAGAGCTAAGGAAAAAGAGAATTAAAGACAGAACTTCAATGGTGATAGAGACACAAAAAAGTCTTTACTAAACGAAGTTTGATCCAACAAGCCCAGAACAAATGCATTGCAATCAAAAGGAATGTCAAACTTTTCTCCAATAAGCTTGATAGATTAATACAGAGGGGTTTACCTACTTTCTAGAGTAAAAGGGGGGGAATTTTGACCTTTGAAAATTATAGACAGAGTTTGTTTAAAGTCAGAGAAAGTGATGAGAAGTTTAATGAAATCACTGAAGTTATATGAAGCCAAACAATAGTGGACAACTTGATAGATAATTTGCATTTTCTATGGAAGATTAAACATATGTTTTTTACCATTCCAACAAATGACAAATATATTGAGTTCGATATTGCATATAGGAGAATGACAAATATACTGAGTTCGATATTGCATATAGGAGAATGATGGCATACCAATATCCCTCAAATGAGGATTGACCGGTTCTAATTCAGTTAATACATGAATGAATCATCAAAACAGCGATAGCAAAGCTAGGAGATATCATGGGCGAATTCCAATGTACCCAACACTATTTTTGTAAAGTCAAATCTATTGTTATGATATTGAAAAGTAAAAAATAGCTTCCAATAACCAATTTTGGTTATAGTCATTTTTGTATAAAAGAAGACAAACTTGATGAGTCGGGTCTACGGCTAAGGGAAACCCTAGCCGCAAACTCATGCAAACGCTGCGTTTTTTTCCCGATGACTTCAGGAGCAACCGCTGCGAGTTCCTCTCTTCCAATGTGTTCCTTCAGAGGTGGCTCAAGTGACTCTTTTCCCATTTTTCAATGAAGGGTGTGGGTTGCTATACGCAGGTGCGATTTATGGTGGTTGCAGTCTCTGTCTCAACTAGATCGATCAAATCGTGTACTCTCTCCTCAGTCTACTTCGACGGTGTCGGGGTTCTGTGCTGCCTCTCGCCGCAGGTTAGTGGGCGGAACCGTTTCTTTAGCTATGTTTTTTATTGAAGGTCTCGAGTCTTGTTGCGGATTCCTTATTATGATATTGATCCGGCCTCTTATCTGTTGAGGTCTCGATCCTCTTCGATTGGGTCGGTCGGTGTATGGTTTCTCTCTTCAGATCTGGGTTTTTGTGTGTCGTTTTTGCTTTACTTCTCGAACTGTCTCATCAGATCTGATACTTGGAGCCCTTTTTGTTGTCTGTGGATTTATGGTCCTCTATCTTTTCAGTCTCTAGTGTGCATGGAGGCGCTTGCTTGAAGATTTCTAAGGGTTTGGCCCTCACCAATCCATCCCTACTGGTTTGTTCAGGGCTTGATGCAATGTCAAGGCCTTCTCGGTGGTCTTGGTGTCCGAGATCCCCTGCATCCCCTTCTGGTCTGTGATGTGGAGTGGTTGCTTGGGTTTTCTGTTTCTTATGGTGGGGTCTGCTTCAAAGCTTCGAGGTCCATCTCACGGGCGTGCAGTGGTGATTTTGTGTTGCAGGGGTCAGCACTTTGAGGTCTGTCTTGGGCGTGCGGCTTTTGGTTTTCCTCCTCTGTGGCTGCAATCTCTCTTGCGGTCCCTTTGGATCCTATTCTCGAACGGGTTTTTTGTCGCTCTGGCCTGGTCCGTCTAGGTTCTCTTCAATCTACATTTCTGTCGTGTTATTGGTTGTACTTTCTTGAGGCCTCTTGGCTCTTTCTGCCTTCATTTGGGTTCATTCCCAATTCCTTATTTGGTACATCCTTCGTGGTTTTTTACTTTGGGCCAATTCTGGCTACTAACACTTTTCTCAATTTTCCCAAGTATTGGGCATGTGCTTTCAACACCTACAAAATGTGATTTGGTTCTCTACGGATGAATAGAATTACGATTTTTTCCGAGGGATTAAAAAAAAAAGAGACAAGCTCTATGTAAAAAGGGTCTTTGATGGTGGAAAGAGGACCATAAAAACTTTAATGAAAATTATTCTCAGAGCCTAAGAGATTCATAATTTTGGTTGTTTCAGATTGTGTTCTCGGTGTTCATGTTGTCTGTTTTTTCATAATCTTTCTTTCAAGCTTGTATCTGATGTTATAAGTGTAGTAAAATTGGTACGCCCACCACTGCTACAAATTTAAGAAGAAATTATTAAATATTATAGTTTTCCTAAATAATATTGTAAGTATTTTGGACCTACATCTTTTCATTGATTCTGTGAAAAGTAATGAAATATTCATTTCTATTCATTTAATATTTTTCTGAACTCAGATACATTTGTGTTTTTCTGCTATTAAGATAGAAACAAGATTTACTCAGACAGAATACCTTTTTCTATCTTGATTTTGTTATCTTATATTCTTATGATCACTCTTTAAATTATAAATTATCTGAAATATAGAAGTTGTGTCTCTCAAGTTCTAATTATCTGATTGATTGTGCTTAAAGGTTAATATTCCACATGAAAGGATACAAATTCTGTTTTAGGACAGGGGAAAGAAAACTAAAATTCAATTTAAACAAATTTGAAAAATGGATGCCTTGGCATAGTTTCCTAGCCAGAAACATCTCAAGGATTACAACAGGTAACATGTAGGATGGTGTTGTATGTAATAAAAACATGAAGCATAGATACAAAACTCATACGAAAATGCATCAAACAATACATATTGCATAATAGCACAAATACAAGAATGACAAGGAACCAAAGAGAACGATTTCTAATTATACAAGATATATTCATGTTGAATTTCTTTTACCGTTCTCCAATTTGCACCATTACTCCAAACTGCCATGTCAAGAGAACAGATGTAGTTAAAGAAACATTGCCACAAATATATATTCCCCAAAACATAAAAGCATACTCCACTGGCATGCCAGTTAAGAAAAAAAAAAATAACAGGTCTAAGTTTTTCACTTGCACTGTCAGCAGAGAAACAAACAAGAATATATAATAGGAACAACGAACAAGCAAGCAAGAAAAATAGCTCCTCATAATCCTGGCCATATTGAAAGTTAAAACTGTGGTCCATACCTTTTTGATGTCTTCTTGATCCAAGGTCCATTCATAATATTCAAGATGCGGCAAGCATCTATAATCTAGACCTGGAAGTAATTTTGGCGTCAATACAAAACACCTACAAGTAAAATTCATTTAAACAGGTTATTTCCATAGATCATGCTACTTAGGTTCAACAGAAAACTCCTGAAGGGTACCCAGCTTAACTAGGTAAAGAGGACAAACAAAGAGATAAATTGATTCTTACCATGGTGTGTTGGGTTGACTTGCAGCCCTTACAAGTTGCTGAAACATATTCCTCTCACTTATAGGATCCATTCCTAGAGTAAACAAGAATAAGGCATGTCAAAATGCTGACCTTATAAGCGCATAGAAAGAAATATAGTGCATCTTAGCTATTTGGGTGGACAATTTAAAAAGGCTCGCAAATAAAAGAAAAAAATTTAAGCTGTAGTTACCGGAGGATCTCCAAATAATAATAATATCAAGCGGTAGTTTACTTCTTTCATAATGGTTCTGTAAGATTCAACACTCTTAGCAATCATTACCATTCAGTGCCACAAGCATCATACCAACAAAGACTATATTTCCTTCCAAAACCTACATAATGAAAAGAAAGCCTAGATATATCCACCATTGCAGATTTTCATTAACCATGGTTGATTTCATCTACCACACGGAATGGGCAGTGTGGTAGATACAATATTTTTGATACCGAACATTCCTGCCAAAAAGTAAACATCGTGAACTTAACATTACAGAAACCTTTTATATTAGCCTAGCCCACAATTTTATACTCCATTAGCCTGGAAAAGAAGCAAGCTATACATACCACTCTAGACTGATGGTGGGCACTCAATACCTGCGGGTACTCAATACCTGCAATTGTCCAGTTTGCCTTTTGACGGAATAAATCCAAAAGTTAGTACTATAGCAAAACGGGTAGCCACATCACAAAAAGTTAAAAGTCCTTTAGAAAAGTATAAACTATGCTCAATAATGAAAAGAATTACAAAAATTCTTTTCATTATGAGTGTTGTTGTTACACATTCAGTCAAAGGAATCAGCATGTGTAAACAAGCAAACTTCATATCTGCAAGAAGTAAACCTAAGACTCATATTAACAATATCAAGTTATTTTGGCAGAGAAATTGAGTCGAATAAACAGAAATAAAACTGCACAACTTCCAAAAGCCCCAATAATAATGAGTGTTTGCAAAAACAGGTAGCGATGGTAAGAATTTAAAATATTTCTCTAGGTGCATTTAGCAGGGTGTTACATCAAAGCTGGGTATTTGTGATAGATTATATTTGAATCAGTTTGTTCCCCAACTCATTTCCTTGTCACAAAAGTTGCATATGACTTTGCCCCCACCCAGATTTTGGTATTGGTTCCAGGCAATGTCTCTTTCTATTGGAATTTTCAATTTTGTATTTCAGATTTCAGCAGTATGATCCAAAAATATGCTGAAAGAAAACCTGAAGTTCCACAAAAAAGGCAAAATCTTCCTCTAATATTCAGTCTTCCATTGCCATCCTTGAGAAGGATACGTTGGTGGACTGATAACCTCAGTTAACAGATCCACATGGGCCTTATCCAGGTTCCACGTTTCTGCAGACCCAGATCCAGTAAGGACCCTTTTCCAGATTGGAAATGTCAGAGGATCCACTTGATCTCCGCTTCTAGCTTGGATCCCCAACATAACCTCGAAAAAAATTGAATTGCAAAAGAAAAGAGAGCCTCCACGTATTTTTTGAAAAAGGAGCAAATGTATGGGACTCTAAAACCCAATTTTGCCTATAAATTAACACCTACACCAATTCTAAAACACACCAATTTGAATTTTCCACAGCTGACTGCATTTCTGAGTTTGTAGTATGTGCAATGTATGTCTACAGTGTTCAGATATTATGTCAATGTTTAGATATCATGTTTTGACTCTTATGGTTAATATTGACACAAAATTGTAGATCTATCTACTGAGCGCTGAGAAGACCATTTCATGTCTAGAGCACCTCTAGAAAACCCTAGCATATATATTTATTTAAATGAGCGGCCATATTGACATGTGCAGATATTATTAGAAAATCTGTCTATGCACCATTCAAGCTTCCGCAGTATAAATTCTGCGACACATTTAGCATTTGCAAAGGGCGAATTGGGACAGGGGCTGCAGGAAACTACAAAATCTGAGAAAATTATCTCTCCTAGAAAAATATTTAGATGATATCCAGAACTGAATTAAGCAGCAAGCAGATCTGCAGTGTACTTAACCAGAATTCCAAGTTCATGACTACGTGTACATGCACCTCCAGCGCTAGAAACACAATTCTTTAAAAGTTTCCAAAATAAGAAGCCAGCCTAAAATTTTTATGGTCCCTACTCAATTCGAAAAACAATTGGACAAATTGCATGTGCTTTATATCTCCCTAAAAATGAAAATTTGCATGAATCTTTCACGTGTCCTGTCTGAAAAAGTTGAGCACACAAACTTTCAACTGTACTTCTTGTACTTGATGAAGGAAAAATAGCTCTTAAACCCGAAGGAACCTTGGGTAACCAGACTAAGTCCTGACATTTAAAGGCATCACTAAAAAGTAAATAATAAGTATCTTATCAAATGGAGAAATCACGACGATGGTGAAGTTACCTAGGAGAATGAAGCTTCCCGAGCTCAGCATCCATCCCTGATTATGATTTGATGTCAGAATTTCAAGAGGGGATGATCTGTTATATAATTACTAATTAGAAAAAGAATGATTTATAATAAATGATTTGAGGGGAAAATAAATGCATGCAAATAATCATCATCAATATATCCATACTATTTTCATCTGACCATTGTTTGTATCATGAGAATCATGCCTTTTGCTTCATATTTTGTATAAATATGCTGACAATTTATAGTGCATCATCCATTGAACATATAAAATTATTTTTATCAACTACAGTTGTGCTTTAACTTTTGGCTGTGTGTAGGATACCATAATAGCTCCAAGGGAAATCAAGCCCTGAATCTGTTAGATATAATGGTCATAAATAGGTAATAAAGACTTCGTTAGAGTCTTTATAGTGAAGTAATGTAATCATGGGTTAATTGATGTAGTCAATAGATTTTAATCAACTACAGTTGTATTTTGGTTGTTTGTGGGATACCATAATAGCTCTAAAGGAAATCGAGCCTTAAATTGCCTATCGACTGACCTCCAAACAGATAAACCTAATCAAACAGGGAGACTGTTAACGAAAATGTACTCGTGACCTGCCACAAAATCAGCAAGGATAATTCCGGTGCAGCAGGGAGAAAGATAGCCCACTATCACCATAGCTAACCTTCTCTCCCTTTGGGCTAGCTAGTTCATGCTGGCTCTAGGGGGGTGTTAGTAGTTACCACTTGAAAATGCATGGTCTATTTTGCATTTTGTGGGCATTGTTATCCACCAAGTAGCACTAGGATGGATTTTCAGCGAGCCGCCAAAGATTGAACATTATTGTTCAAAGTTCAGAGTTCAAAAGTTCAGCCGGTCAATAAAGACCAACTTTTTCACATTTTCCATAAAAAATTGTAATTAGAGATGTTGCATGATGAACTTGTAAAAGGTCTTAGCCACCTTCAGTTTAGGCATGAATTGTTACTCTGGAGTGTTCTTTTTACTTATTTAACCATATTTTGTCGTTTTTAGGCAATTTATAATTTATGAGTTTTTTCACTCAATCCCTCCAGAGCTGGAGTATATACCCATGGTTAGGCCTTAGCATGGATCTAAGCCTAGTGTCTAATATATATTACCATGCTAAACATACTCCTAGAGTCTTATGAAAATGTGCTAAGTTCCCCTTAGGTTTTTTTTAATTTTTCAGTTAATTAAAAATTTGTCGCAATTCGGCAATTTTTAAATAAAAAATAAAGATGTATTAAAAAAGTGATACTAGGGGACTTAATATGCCTTGGGGGTGATCATTTTTGGACCTAGAACATCCATATTACCTAAGTACCCACTTAGTTGAGCAAAAATAGTGATTTTAATTTTTAATCACTTAAAAATCAAATTTGTTCAAAAAACCCAAAAAGTCAAAATAAATCATCAAAAATCAGCAAGTGTTAAAATCGAGGAAACATGTGGAGACATGTTGGAGACAAATAAAGCCTCAAAAAGCTATGTGGCAGCAAGTGGATGATTTTCATTGGTTAAAGGAATAAAGTGGGCCATGTATTCTCTTGATTTAAGCATGTGCCAATAAAGGGGTGCGCCCCTCTTGAGAGGTGGCACATTCCCATGAGGGGCAGCCAACCTCTTGAGAGGTGGCACTCCCATACCCCCTCAAATCTGCAAAGTGTCAAATAGATAGTGTTGGGAGAGGTGGCAGTCTCCTCCCATACACTTGGTTGTTTTTCACATCCAAGTGGTGCGCCCTCCTTCATTGGGATTTGTTAGAATTAGGGCAGTAAAACAGAACAGAAGTGTCCTTTTGAAATTCAGTGAGAATAATAACTAGGTCTTATATTCAAAAAACAAATCTACACTGCTTGAACAGAGAAAGCAAACAGTGTGTGCTCAGATCTAAGCTAGTTTAAATAAAGCTAAAAAGTAGATCTAGAATAAACATCAATTCTGATCTATAATGCTAGTGAAATTCTCATACAGATCTAAACTCAAAATGAACTCAAATYTGATTATGAGCAATATAACCACTTCTGAAACAAAWMGTAAGAACCAAACTCAAGATACAGTCCAGATCTGATAACCTATAACATTCAATGCTGATATATATATCTAGACAGATCAAAACAAAACTCAAAACAAAATCCAGATCTGATAATGGTAAACTGAATAGATAACTTACCTTGCCTTGAAGTCTTAGCTCTGAAGGAGTCACAGCCACACACTAGAGATGCAATACCATTTGTAATTATGCTCAGACAAAATTCARAATCAYAGATCCACCATATAGGTTGGATCTCTTMCCAAGAGAAGAATAGACTTTCTTGCCACCAAGAGAAAAAAACCCACTTAGACTTCATACAGGAAATTTCTATAATCAAACCCCCATACACAGTTTCTGTGATCAAACCCTCATGCACAGTTTCTAAGATCAAACCCTCATGCACACTGATAGGTATGGCAGCCTTAACAAATCAGTAGAGGGGCTGCGGCTCAATTTGAGGGACAGATCTGGAAATTGCAGCTTAAAGGAGCCACAGATCCTCACCCACAGGGAACAGACATCAACAGTCTTCAAGCTGAGCAAAGAGGGACAGTAGAGAAGGGTCGAGCCACCACACAAAACTCAGCAACAGTTACCACAAAGGGGCCGCAGCAACTTCAAAGAATACTCCAACAGCAGATGAGAAGAGGGTCGCAGCAAAGAGAGAGGATCCGCTCACCTTAGAAGCTCAATAAAATAAAAGTATGTTGTGAAGGGTAGAGGGTAGGCTTATTTATAGTTTGGGCTAGGGAAAAAATAATAGGAATTAAATTAAAATAATTATTATTAAAAATAACATGTTTAAATTAATTAATTTAAACATGTTATGATTAACATTTTAATTTAAACTTTACTTTAACCCTTAAGACAAAAACAAAAACCCCAAACCAACACAAGCATGGGTAAAGGAGGGTTTAGGTGGGGTAGCTTGGTGGCAATATTTGTCCATTCATATTCAATGTGACCTTATTAACTTTATTATCATTGCACATGGGATACATCCCTCATGTGGTCATGCCCACCTTCAAGGAGGGTCATACACCAACAAAATACCTGATCAAGGATCAAGTTGCCCCAAAACATTTCTGGGGTCTTCTCCACCAAGGTACAAGACCAAGGATCAACCCATGCCCCAGGCATGGGTACCCTGGACCATGTCCAAGGGCCCTAGACATATCTAGGGGCTTTAACTGCTTGGTCCCAAACCAAGAACCCCAGTCATATACTGGGGGCCCTAACAAGGGTCTTTTGATGCTTGGTCCCGGACCAAGAACCCCATTCATATACTGGGGGCCCTAACAAAGGTCTTTTGCCATGGCACTGACTGTTTGGTCCCAGACCAAGTACCCCAGGAGTGCACTGGGGGCCCTCGATCTCGGCTAGGGTCTTTGCCATCCTCCCGGAGAATGGCTCTTGCAGCTGCTATGAATTTAACACTCCCTCTCAGCAAGAGAGGCATTCTCAGCTACACCAAGCTTGTCACATAAGTATACAAACTTTGTCAGGGACAGTGGCTTGGTAAAAATATCTGTTGTCTGTTCTGCCGTCGGAACATACTGAATGTTGAGAACGTTCTTCCGAACCATGTCCCGGACATAGTGATATCTCATCTCAATGTGTTTCGATCTATCGTGAAACATTGGGTTCTCAGTGAGCTTTATACAGCTCTGATTGTCACAGTGAATGATTGTGGGTTCAAGCTCTGAACTGAACAAGTCTGAGAGTAGCTTCTGGAGCCACACTGCTTCTCTGCCAGCAGCACTAGCAGCAATGTATTCTGCTTCTGCAGTGCTTTGGGCTACGGAGCTCTGTTTCCTGCTGGACCAGGAAATCATTGTTGAACCCAAACTAAAGCAATATCCGAAGTACTCTTCCGATCCACTGTACTACCCATCCAATCTGAATCTGCAAAACCATGGAGCATTACACCTCCACTGGAGGTGTATCTGAGACCATAAGCTATAGTTCCCCGAACATATCTCAGAATGTGTTTTACAGCAACCATATGTATATGCTTTGGTTCACACATGAACTGGCTAAGAGCATTTACTGCATAACAGATGTTTGGTCTCGTATGTACGAGATACATCAAAGATCCAATGATCTGCCGATATACAGTGGGGTCTTTTGGATCTGAACCTGTAACTTGCTCTTGCAGTTTCTTTAGGTTAGAGATCATTGGAGTTGTCATGGACTTGCAGTCCATCATGCCAAATCTGCGAAGTATATCAACTGCATATTTANTGGTCATGCCCACCTTCAAGGAGGGTTATGCACCAACAAAGTACCTGATCGACGATCAAGTTGCCCCAGAACATTTCTGGGGTCTTATCCACCAAGGTGCAAGACCAAGGATCAATCCATGCCCCAGGCATGGATACCCTAGACCATGTCTAGGGGCCCTACATATCTAGGGGCTTTAACTGCTTGGTCCCAGACCAAGAAACCCTTGCCCCAGGCATGGGTACCCTGGACCATGTCCAAGGGCCCTAGACATATCTAGGGGCTTTAACTGCTTGGTCCCAGACCAAGAACCCCAATCATATACTGGGGGCCCTCTCAAGGGTCTTTACTACTTGGTCCCAGACCAAGAACCCCAAGAGTGCACTGGGGGCCCTAGATCTCGGCTAGGGTCTTTGCCATCCTCCCAGAGAATGGCTCTTGCAGCTGCTATAAATTTAACACTCCCTCTCAGCAAAAGAGGCATTCTCAGCTACACCAAGCTTGTCACGAAAGTATACAAACTTTGTCAGGGACAATGGCTTGGTGAAAATCTCTGTTGTCTGTTCTGTCGTCGGAACATACTGAATGTTGAGAACGTTCTTCTGAACCATGTCCCGGACATAGTGATATCTCATCTCAATGTGTTTCGATCTGTCGTGAAACATTGGGTTCTCAATGAGCTTTATACAGCTTTGATTGTCACAGTGAATGACTATGGCTTCAAGCTCTGAACTGAACAAGTCTGAGAGTACCTTCCGGAGCCACACTGCTTCTCTGCCAGCAGCACTAGCAGCAATGTATTATGTTTCTGCAGTGCTTTGGGCTACGGAGCCCTGTTTCCTGCTGGACCAGGAAATCATTGTTGAACCCAAACTGAAGCAATATCCGAAAGTACTCTTCCGATCCACTGCACCGCCCATCCAATCTGAATCTGTAAAACCATGGAACATTACACCTCCACTGGAAGTGTATTTGAAACCATAAACCATAAGCTATAGTTCCCCGAACATATCTCAAAATGTGTTTTACAGCAACCATATGTATATGCTTTGGTTCACACATGAACTGGCTAAGAGCATTTACCACATAACAGATGTCTAGTCTCGTGTGTACGAGATACATCAGAGATCCAATGATCTACCGATATGAAGTGGGGTCTTCTAGATCTAAACCTGTAACTTGATCTTGTAGTTTCTTTAGGTTAGAGATCATTGGAGTTGTCATTGACTTGCAGTCCATCATGCCAAATCTGTGAAGTATATCAACTGCATATTTACT
>JZKD02S1275712.1:40401-52856 GCA_000966675.3 Picea glauca | reverse complement strand
CGAAATTATTCTCTGTCAAGGTTAAGGTGCTCGGGGGTGGCTTCGGCCTATGGTTGGGTGACAATATTGCTATATTGTCTATGGTTAAACGAACACACTTATTATTTCTAACACGACTATCACCTATCCAACTTGTATCATGGATATTTTATGTTTTTAGGGGCTTTGAGGGTTTGTAGCGCTAGGGTTGTCTCATATAAGAAGGCTAGCGCTCCTCATTTCCAAATCACAACTCACACTTGTGGATAATCGCTTCTATAGCTCTTTTCTCTTCTTTTTCATCATGGAGTGCTTGTGCGCACGACTTGGAGAATAGTCTTATGGATGTTTTCCTTGTTTTGGTGGATGATTCATGAAATTAGGGTTTCCTCACGCATAGTGACTTGGTATAGTAAGTGTTCCTTCCAAGTTAAGGTGCTTATTCTTCATATATTTGGGTGAATGCTCTATCTGATTGTGGATAAGTTGCATGTTATATTGTTTCCTTGGATAATTTTGGAAAACCCTTAAAGGGTTGTAATTGTGCATCCCATTCCTTGTTAATTTTTCATCTTAAAGCTTGCTAAAGCATAGAAGGTCAAATTTAGTGTTGTGATTGTACATCCCCTAAACTTGCCCTTGTTAGTTAAAAACTAGGGTTTATGATTGTATTAACTCTAGGGTTTGACTTGTCTCCACTTGATTTCTTGCTAGACACCATAAAAGAAGTAGGACGGCACTTATGGTTTATGATTGCATAAACTTTAGGGTTTGTTTCCTAGAAGGTTAAGCCTAGACTTATGATGGTATAATTCTAGGATTCTGATCTCCAAGTCTTCTTTTGCTTTTATCTTCCATTGGAAGTTGTTGCGTTGACTCCATATGCCCAAGGATTGAAAACGACACTAGTGTTCTTGTTGCAAGTGATAAAACCCTAGTTTAAAACCCCTTTCTCTCTCAACCCTCTATGTTAGTTTAGGACCTTTGCATTTGCACCTTCATTTACTATCATTCTTAGTCTAATGTCTTGCATCTTATTCATCATCTAACATCATTGTTGTTGAATTAAATGAAAAAGTACCTAGGACAAGTGTTTCTCATCACCTAGGTGCCTATGGGTGAGAAAGTGTCCAATGTGGTCCCTAGTGAATTAATTTTATGTGAGGTGAAATTAAATGTGACTTTATGAAAAGTGAGTGAAGTGGGTGACTTAAAAGTCATTTGATCTCAACCATCCATCTAGTCTATTCTCCACCATTAGATTAGATAAACCTTCACCTTCCCTAATGAGGTCGAATTAGGGAAAGAGGCGCCCCCATTCTTTGCATTCTTCATGAGTTTTGGGAGTGCAAGAAGAAGAGAGAGTTGAGCTAGAGAAGGAGGGAAAACTTGTTGATAAGGGCACAAATTTCAAGGCAAGACAACACAAAAATTGAGGAAGGTGCAGCGAGTACTGGGCCGTACCATACAGATTCTAAGCAGGTCATACAACAGTAAATTGGCATAGAAATTAAGGAGGCTAGTTGCATGAATTTCTGGGCAAGTTTGGCATAGAAATCAAGGAACCCAACTGCCATAAATTTATGGAATAGAGTGACAACAAATAGGCATGATTTTTTAGGCATTCGTACAACAATAAATGCAGTGACAGTCATACATTGTATGGATTTTTCAGCACAAAAATCGAGGAGTTTAGCACGCATTTTAAGGCTGTGCGTGGGCACGAAAATTGAGATAACTGTGTATATTAATTGCTGAAGACGATTGTTGTAAGAATATCTTTCTCTGAGCTCTGAAAATAATAAAAAGCCCCTCTCACTAGTTTTCCCCATGTGGATTTTTCTAGGGTCTAAGTTTGACCAAAAATCTGTGTGTTAAATTTCTGGGTGTGTTTATTTCTGAGTTATTGATGTAGCAGACTTCATGTGTTTCTGTTCATGAACATTTAATTTTCTGCTTACTAATTTGCAGCCTAAATTTGCAATGTGGGTTGGGCATTAAACTATGTGTCTCAGTGAGACTTGAAACCGAGTTGGGGTCTGAAATTTCTACATGGTATCAGAGCTTGAAGTGTGAAAAGTGCAGAAATATATCAGCCACAGAGTGTAGGGATTTTGTTGAGAAGAGGAGGTACTTCACCATGAAGAAAGTTGTGGGCTTGTGTTTCAATTGAGAGAGTCAATGGCCACCGGTTTGAGGGTTGAGGACAAGTTGAATGGAGCTGCTAATTTCATCTCATGGAAGGAGAGGATTGTGTTGCTTTTGCAAGAGTGTGAGTTGTGGGATATTGTGGAGAACTCACAAACGAATCCTGTGACGGTGCCTATGGATACTACTCTTTTGGCAGCCTACACCAAAAAGAACATAAAGGCCAAAAGAATTATCCTGAATGCCATTAAGGACCATGTGATTCCACATGTGACCAAGAAGTCCAATGCCTATGAGATGTGGGAATCCTTAACCAAACTATACCAAAGTTCCAATGAAAATCGGAAAATGGTATTGAGGGAGAAACTAAAAAGCATTAAAATTACCAAGACTGAAAGTGTTGCCACATATCTTACCAAACTTACTCAGATGAGGGATGAACTTGGTGTTGTTGGGGAGGTTGTTGCTGACAGTGAACTTGTGAGGATTCCTTTGAATGGGGTAAACAAACAATGGGTTGTCTTTGTTGAGGGCATTATGGCAAGGGAAAATCTTCCCAAGTGGGATCGTCTTTGGGATGACTTCATTCAGGAGGAAACTCGGAGAGGTTATGTGCATGGGAGTTCCTCTACAGGTAATGAAGAGGAGAATGTGGCACTTGCAGCTAAAATAAAGAACAAGTCCAAGAAGGGTTCCAAGGGAGGGAACAAGCAAAAATGTGAAGGGAAGAAAGACATGAGCAAAGTCAAGTGCTTTGCTTGTCACAAGTTTGGGCACTATGTTGGACAGTGTCCTAACAATAAGAAAAAGCAGGTTGCACCGTTGCAGCTTCAGTTGATGTGGAGGAGTTTACCCACGGGTTTGAGAAGGAGTATTCATTGTTGGTATGTCTTTCCTCTAGAGCATCATCTACCAGCATTTGGTACATTGATAGCAGTGCCTCCTGCCAGATGACATGTGTTCGTGAGTACTTCATTGATCTTACAGAGATTGGAGATCTTGAGGTGGTGCTTGGAGATGACTTAGTGGTCAAGGCAGTTGATAGTGGGACGGTATCATTTTAGAGGGAGTCTCTACCTCTCATGTTGTTGAGGGATGTCCTATATGTTCTGGGCTTGAAGAAAAACTCAGTGTTAGTTTCCACTATTGAGGATAGGGGATATGAGGTATTGTTCTGTAATGGGCATGTGCTCTTGTATCCTAAGGGATCCAATATCACTTCAGCCAAAGTGATTGGGATCTGGCATGAGAAGTTGTACAAGCTCATGTTTCAACATGTTAGAGCATTGATGCATAGTACCAGCAGCAGTGACCTTTGTGATTTATGGCATAGGAGGATGACCCATTTGCACCATGGGGCTCTAAGGATCTTGAGAGAGGTTGTGACTGGAGTGCCAGAAATCAATATAGAGCACCAAGAGGTGTGCAAAGGGTGTGCTCTTGGGAAGTACGCCAAGAAAGCAGTGACAGCAGAATAGCAGGTATTCTTGATCTGATTCATACTGATGTATGTGGCCCTATGTCCTATGCTTCTTTGAGTGGATTTTTGTATTATGTTACTTTCATTGATGACTTCTCTGGGAAGTCTTGGATTTTCTTCATGAAGACCAAAGGACAGGTCTTTTAGCGATTCCAAGAGTTCAAAGCTCTTCTGGAGAACCAAACTGGGAAGAAAATCAAAGTGTTGAGATCTAATAATGGGGGTGAGTATACCTCTAATGAGTTCAGTGGCTTTTGTGCTAGGGAGGGCATTAAGAGAGAAGTGATAGTTCCTTACAACCCACAGCAAAATGGGGTTGTTGAGAGGAAGAACAAGGCCACTGTTGGCACTGCGAGAGCCATGTTACATGATCAGGGGCTACCATTATTTCTTTGGGTTGAGGCTTGCAACACTGCAGTTTATCTACAGAATCGAAGTCCACATAGATTCTTGGGGGATAAGACTCTTGAGGAGGCTTTCTCTAGGAAAAAGCCTGAGGTGGGGCACTTTAGGATCTTTGGGTGCCTTACTTATTCGCATGTCCCTTCAGAGAAGAGGACAAAGCTAGAGCCCATGGCAAAGAAGGGCATCTTTGTTGGGTATAGCGAGACCTCGAAGGCTTTCCGCATATACATCCCCTCTTTGAAGAAGACAGTTGTGCGGCGGGATGTGAGATTTGAGGACAATAGAGCCTTCCGAAGGTCTTGAGATATGGAGCAAGGGGAGCAGTCAGCTCCTTAAAGACAGGTGAGTCCTTCACAGAGCATAGTGACACAGAGTTTAGGCCCACCTATTTCAGGGACTACTGGTCCACAAGTGACAGAGTCACAGGTTATTGTTCCTCGGGTTACCGGTTCACAGGGTATTGTTTCTTAGTCTACTGGTTCACATACGACCTCAGGATCATCTTCAGATACAGTCTTCAGGTGGTGGGATTGAGGAGGAGTCCCCTCCACATGGTGCTACTTCAGAAAAGAGCAAGCACAAGTGGCTTCAAGACACTTTGAAGGAAGTATAGGGTTCAGTGGGGAATCTCAGGCAGGCTGTGAGGGAGAGTAAACCTCCTGAGAGGTTTTGCAGCTATCTTGCGATGGTGAGCAGCATCAGAGAGTCTGAGCCTTCCACTTTTGAGGAGGAAGCAGGTCTGGAAGGACGCTATGGTGGAAGAGTACAATGACATCATGAAAAATGATGTTTGGGAGGTGGTTCTGAGACCTGAGGGGAAGTCAATGGTGACTTCCAGGTGGCTCTACAAGATCAAGTATATTGTTGATGGCAGCATTAAGAAGTTCAAAGATCAGTTTGTAGCTCGGGGGTTCTCACAGGTAGAGGGAGTAGACTATGATGAGACCTTCGCTCTGGTTGCTAGATATACCTCGATCAGGGCAGTGATCTCCATTGTTGCAAAGATGGGTTGGAAGATCCATCAGATGGATGTGAAGATTGCATTTATGAATGGTCTCATAGAGGAGGAGGTGTACGTTGAGCAGCCTCAGGGCTTTGAGGTGCATGGGAGAGATTCTCATGTGTGCAGACTGAAGAAGGCATTGTATGGGCTGAAGCAAGCTCCTAAAGCTTGGTAATCCAGGATAGATATATACTTGCAGCAGATGGGTTTTGAGAAGAGTGAGGCGGATCCCAACTTGTATTACATTGTGGTTGGAGAGGATCCTCTCATTCTTGTGCTATATGTGAATGATCTATTCATTACAGGGGATGAGAGACTCATAGCTAATTGAAAAGAGAGCCTTGCTTTAGAATTCGAGATGAAAGACATTGGTCTAATGCACTACTTCTTGGGATTGGAGGTTTGGCAGGAGCCTGGACATGTCTTTCCGGGACAAGACAGATATGTTGTTGACATTCTGAGGAGATTTTGGATGGAGGATTGTAGGCCCATGTCCACTCTATGATAACCAACTGGAAGAAGCTTCATTCTTTTGAGTCAGAGTTGGTTGATCCCATGTCGTATCGTCAGTTGATTGGTTCGTTGATGTATCTAGTAAACACCAGACCAAATCTTTGTTTTGTTGTCAACGCACTTAGTCAATTTATGGTGGAGCCTTGAAGAGTGCATTGGGTGGAAGCAAAACATGTGCTCAAGTACCTTAAGGGTACGATGGATTATGGCCTGAACTATGAGAGAGGGGATGGAGTCAGATTGATTGGCTACACAGATTCAGATTGGGCAAGATGTGTCACTGACAAGAAGAGTACCTCGAGTTGTTGCTTTGGATTGGGCTCAGCAGTGGTGTCTTGGTTTAGTCGAAAGCAAAGTGGCTTTGAGTTTTGTAGATGCTGAGTATATGGCAGCCAGTCAAGCTAGTTGTGAGGCCATTTGGCTTCGCAAGTTGTTGGTTGGGATATTTGGTGTGCAGATGAAGCCCACGGTGATCTACTGTGACAATCAGAGTTGCATTAAACTCTATGAGAATCCATTTTTTCATGACAGGTCTAAACACATCGAGATTATATATCACTTCATCCGGGATTATGTTCAGAGAGGAGCAATTGAGCTACAATATATATCTACAAATGAGCAAGTGGCAGACATCCTCACTAAAGCTTTGGGTAGAGGCAAGTTTGTACCTTTTAGAGATAAGCTTGGGGTGGTGAGGAACACTTTCGTCGATAAGAGGGAGTGTTGAATTAAATTAAAAAGTACCAAGGACAAGTCTTTCTCATCACCTAGACGCCTAGGGGTGAGAAAGTGTCCAATGTGGTCCCTAGTGAATTAATTTCATGTAAGGTGATATTAAATGTGACTTTATGAAAAGTGGGTGACATAAAGTCATTTGATCTCAACCATCCATCTAGTCTATTCTCCACCATTAGATTAGATGACCTTTCACCTTCCCTCTTGAGGTCGAATTAGGGAAAGAGGCGCCCCCATTCTTTGCATTCTTCATGAGTTTTGAGAGTGCAAGAAGAAGAGAGAGTCGAGCTAGAGGGAAAACTTGCTGATAAGGGCACAAATTTCAAGGCAGGAAGACAACACAGAAATCAAGGTACAGCGAGTACTGGGCTGTACTGTATGGATTCTGAGCAGGTCGCACAACAGTAAATTGGCACAAAAATCGAGGAGGCTAGCTGCACAAATTTCTGGGCAAGTTTGGCACAGAAATCAAGGAACCCAACTACCATAAATTTCTGGAAAAGAGTGACAGCAGACATGCTCGATTTTTAGGCAGCCATACAACAGTAAATGCGGTGACAGCTGTACCCTATACGGATTTCTCAGCACAGAAATAGAGGATCTGTTTAGCACGCATTTTAAGGCTATGTGTGGGCACGAAAATTGAGATAAGTCTGTATTAATTGCTGAAGAAGACTGTTGTAAGAATATCTTTCTCTGAGCTCTGAAAATAATAAAAAGCCCCTCTCTCACTGGTTTTCCCCTTGTGGATTTTTCCAAGGTCTAAGTTTGACCAAAAATCTGTGTTAAATTTCTGGGTGTGTTTATTTATGATTTATTGCTGTAGCGAATTTCATGTGTTTCTGTTCATGAGATTTTAATTTTCTGCTTACAAATTTGCAGCCTAAATTTTCAATGTGGGTTGAGCATTAAACTATGTGTCTCAGTGAGACTTGAAACCGGGTTGGGGTCTGAAATTTCTACAATTGTTGCTGCAATAATTGCATTTTTAGCCATTAGGGCTTGTCATATTGCATCTAATTAACATAATTTAAAACTTTTCATTTCAAGCAATCATTGGTTGATGGTTTATAAGTCTTTTACTTGGCATTTGGCATAATTTCCATAGTCTTATTGCTAATTTCAAAGCTGATTTGTTGTTGTTGTTATAAACTAGTTATGTGCTCTTGTATCTTATCTATAATTTAAGTTTATTTACAGATTTTTTTTTCTTTCGATAGCTAGTGTTTCGGGTCATTTAATTTACATTCTTAGCTCAATAAACATCTTTGATTGTCTTATTAGCACCCCTCACACACGCACAATCAACTTGCTTTATCTAATTCACCCTAACTTTTCCCTTGACCTAGTTAATCTAGTAACCAAGATAGGGGGCCATAGACTTGTCTTTAGCTTGCTATAGGATCACTTGAGGTTGCTAGGGAAGCCTCCCTTGTCTTGGATCTATATCCTTCACTGAAACAAGGAAAGTAGTTGCTTAGGTGACAATGGCAATTACTTCCATATGTTACACTTTACAAGCACCTTGTGAAGGCTTTGCACAAGTGTTGGTTTGGATGATAACATTTCCTAAGTATTGAATAATTGGCCAAGGATAAGCATTGTTCGGATGTTTTAAAGGCCACGATTGGACATGTGCCTACCGTTGAATGAACTTGGTTGAGTAGGACTTAGTTGCATTTGACAAATTGTAGCTTAAGGCGAAGTTATGGGTAAACCTTAAGTGAAGAGGAGAAGTCTGCTTGTAGTAGGTACAAGTTGGCCAAGCCATTGCAATCGAGGCAAAGTAGTGCCACACAATCTTAGGTGCCAAAACAAACTTGGGAGAAACTCAAGTTTGCAAAGAAAAATTCAAGCAAACTGTAGATTTGTGACAGGTGGCAACAAAGAAAGGAAGTTAATTTCTTGCAGATTTTTCTTGGAGCCACGCACTAATCCCTCGTTGCTTGATGTGGTATCGGTGCTACAATGATTATTTCACTTCACTTAGCATTGCATCTTCCTACTATAGAGTAGGGTAGGAAGAATAAGTTCAATGCATGTGAGTAGTAGAATTCATTTACGTTGTACACTCTTTGGCATTTTGCGCACATACCTTATTTGTAGAGCCTCTTAAAAATGAGTAGTTAGATGAACATTCAAGGTTTTCTTGTAAAAAATTAGGATTGAAGACATTAGTAGCATGTGACAGAAATGTGAAATTTTCGATCCATCCCATAATGGATTGTCAGCATCTCTTTTCACTTTGCAAGTACATCATGCACGAAAACATGCCTTGGAGATTTTGGAGTTCTCTCAAATCCCATGGGAGAGTGCAATCCCTATATGGAGACAATTGTTACCACTTGAAAACGCATGGTCTATTTTGCCTTTTCATTGGCATCTTTCTCTCACTAGCACAACAGAAATCCATGGAGCTCAGTGATAATTACAAGTTGCGAGGAGAGATTTGGAGGCTATGCACCTTATTCTATCTTGCCTGAGCACCATTCTATTCAACATTCAAGGGGAAAAGGTGTAAAAGGAATATATTGGCTTGATGGACGCACTTCCACGTATTTGGAGGCATATTTCACCATTGAGTTCCCATTTGGCCAATTGACACATATCTAGAGGCGTATTTCATCCTTGAGGTCCATTGGGTTGAGGGCACATTGGTCGAGGAATGTTTCATATATTTGGAGGCATGTTGCATCTTCGAGGTCCATTAGGGTTGAGGGCACATTGTTCGAGGTGTGTTTCACATATTTAGAGGCGTATTGCATCTTTAAGGTCCTTTGGGGTTGAGGGTAGATTGTTCGAGGCATTTTCTACATAATTGGAGGAGAGCTCTTTGCATGAGGAGATGCCATGTGGCATTGTTGACAAGATCAAACCCTCAAAGGAAGAATAAATGCATGCTTTAAGAAAGACATTTTGCTTGTAGAGATGACAAGTGGACTTGAGACCTCATCCAAAACCCTCTTGATGATATTTTATAAAGGGTTGAATCATTCTAATGGATGAAAAAGTGGAGAAGGGTCTTCTAGGTCTTTCTTAATAATATTTTAATGAAAAATAGTTGGAAGGGAAAGCTACAAAAGGAGAACCATTCTCATTTGTTAAAGGCATGGTTGGAGGATATAGATTTCCCACCCAAGTACTTTGTTGAATATCTTTTGGGGGAATTGGAAGAAGCACATTGGTTCAAGTTGAGGTTTCATCATCTATTTATTCTTTTCATGGATTATTAGTGTTTTGTAATAATTTCCATTAGCTTGCCACTAGAATAATCTTTGTATAAGGGAAGATTTGTTTAAAAATAAGAGATTAGAGTTGAGGTTGTTAAGCCCTCTCTAATCCTTGATGTAATCTAGAATTATTGAAGAATCTCGTTGTTGTCATTTCTATTGTTTGGAGAGACTGTTACTACCTTCTTTATTCATTGATTGGACATTATTGTTCACCGTAATGCCATGGTCCTGATGGTGCATCTTGTTTAAGGGTTCTCACTTTATTTTATTTTTAGCAATAATTGGGCAACTTTATATTATAATAAAATTGCAGCACATGCTACAGCAGGTGTTACATCACTGTTATGTTCCCAAAATTTGCAACTAACTACAATATAATCCATATCTACTGCTTCTATAGGCCTATAACACAAAATAGTTGAATACATATACAAAAATGCCGAGATTCCTTTAAAACTATATATCCTATAATATATGCCTAAAATTCTAAGAGTTCTACAATACATAGAAACTAACAAAGAGCACAGCAACTGGAAGCATATTCTGGACCAGAGCTTGCATGTTCTTTTTCCTAATCAGCTGGTGCCATCTCCTCATCAAACCGGTTCACTATTTCTTCTCCCTTGTACTCTCCTCTAGATGAGCACACTGCCATTTTTTGAGAGGATGCAATTGAATGGTCTCCTCAGCATATATTCAATGCCAGGTTCCTAAGGAGGCTACAGTCTACTTCCACCACTATCTGTTTTTTCATTTCAAGCAAGGATTCCATAATTTTTTCCATCTGAGAGGAAATCCGATTTTCCAAGTCATGCAATTTAGTAACCAAATGGTATATTGAGGACCTGTTACAATGTACATGCTCCTCGTGACTTTGAAGAGCACGCCGAATCTCTTGTAGCTCACAGGAGTCCATTTGTCCTCCAAAATCACTGAATTCTTCTATTGGAAAGGAATGATACCCTCTGCCTACTGATATCTTGCTTATATTCAACTACCCTGCACCATTGTCTCTGCAAACCGATAGCCACGAACCAGTCTGGTTCCCTCCCTCTACACTCAACACGATCCTAAGAAGGCCAAAGATTGTGCACACTAATAAACCTCCAGGGAGGAGGTTTCCCTAGAAACTCCTTAACACCAACAAGAAACTGAAGCAACAAAAAATACACCAGAAAACGACTTACTCTGCCAAAGAGCATCAAAACAATTTTGCCACGAAATAGAACCATTGTCCCACCACTATCCCAGAGAACAAGCTCAGACAAGAGATAAGTGAGCAGACTTAATGGTTGACACATGCAACTAACGGCCTCTCATCTCTTCACAATACTATTTGTATGGTGGATGGTAAACGCAGAATGTGTTGTGTTGTGATTTATGTTTCCAATGCAATACACCAATAGGCTGGCCATGTGACAATTTATTACAAAGAAACATGTCATATCTTTGATGAGATTTAAGGGATACGGTAATGTTGCAAAGTTCCATTCACCATTAATTCCCCAATTTTAACCTAGTTCCATAATTTGCCCAATGATCAACATCCTTGTTGCATTCACGCAGAACATGATAGAAGGTGCAAGAAGAGAACAAGCTTTTTCCTTGCTTGCTCTGATCCAGGATTGACACTAAGGGATGATCCATTGGCTATAAATTGTTTACCAAATGACTAATGACGGTTTTGGAATCACCTATTATTATGAGGGATTGCACCCCCATTTCTTTAGCCACTTTGAGCCCTTGCCACAAGAGATAGGCTTCTACCGTGTTGTTGGAAGCGATGCCAAGATCCCATGCATAATAAGTTCTAAATGTCCCTCCGGGATCTATGATGACCACCCCCCCCCTCCGCCCGCACCTGCCACCCCATAAGGGTTCTCACTTTATTATGCATTTTCTAAAAATATGTTTTGGACTAATTATGGCAGATCTATGATAGCTTAATTATGTCTTCTCCATCATATTCAAAACCTATTGTTTTGAATCCACCCATAGCCTAACCGATAGGCACTTGTATTGGTGGATTCCACCATCCGTTTTATCAAAAAACTCTAAAAAACCATATTTTCTAGGGTTTCCCCCTTGTGTCAGAAAAAAACTAGTCTAAAGCAAGTGGAAGAGTTGTCAAGGTGACAATAGGCAACTTTCCTAAGTGCCCCTATGGTTGCACTTTGTTTAGGCCCTAGGGACTTGAATATCTTTGAAGTGTAGGTTTGGGAGGTAACAAGGGGTATCCCTAAGAAACTTAGAACTAAATTTCAGACCACTGAAGTTAAAAGTGATCGGTGCCTTAAGTCCAATGGGTGATGGAGACAGAAAATGAGATAAAACAAATTGGGCAGGCGATGCACCTCACACCAACCAGTTCAAAAGATTGCCTTAAAGAAACATTAGCAACCAGAAAGTTGTCTAATTGATCAAGCAATTCCACATAGAAAACTAATTATGATGGCCAAAAGAGACATCTATTGATCATCAACTCTTTGAAACTCATACAAAATTACTCTCCTATGCTGCATGCAATACCTCTATGATAACAACAAAAGAGGAGAGGAAGAAGTGTGGAAAGAGGTCGAAAAAGACCCAAGGAAAACCGTTGAAAAATAACTCACTCTCTTAACCAGTGCTTGCAAAACAAGCCTAGGGAGGTTACAATTTCCTTAATTAAGAATAGCATGAGATAATAATATAAAAGAGGCCTTCTCTCTCCTAGGACACTCTCTCCAAAGGCTGAGAATAGAACAGGTCATAAATACAATGTGAGAGCATCTTTTCTAATTAGGGTACACTTCCCTAGGCTGGGAATGGAAAAGGTACGAACGACTAATGTAAAGAGCACCTTTTCTATGATAGAGTGCACCCTCCATGGAATGAGGGCACTCCTCATCAATGCAATCAGAAAATAGGAATGTGTAACTCTCCATAAATGCACCCAAGGGTAGGCAGCATAACTCCT
>JZKD02S1275712.1:0-16406 GCA_000966675.3 Picea glauca | reverse complement strand
CCTAAACCACCAGGGATTTTCATGTTTAATTACAAATGTATAGAAGAATAATAATTGAAAAACATTGTCACATGGAGTTGGGAATAATATGGTCAATGGTAGAAAATATTAAGTACGTTTTAAAAATAGTAAGGGAATAGGCTAAGGAATACTTTTTTAAAGGACCAAAAAAATCTAATAGATATAAAATATCAGCTAAAAACCTTGTTTGAAAAAAATAAGGAATACTTTTTTAAAGGACCAAAAAAATCTAATAGATATAAAATATCAGCTAAAAACCTTGTTTGAAAAAAATAAAGGAGTCTTTGTAGAATAGGGTCTAAGTGACCTCAAAGGATTATAAAGAAAAAAAGAATCTTGTTGGAGCAAGAAGAAGTAGAGTGAAGGTTAAAAAGAAAAGAAATTCAATTAGTTAAAGGTAATGAGAGTACATAATTTTTCAGGGTTATGCAAAACATAGGAGAAACATAAATTGTATTTGGGAAACAAAAAAATATGGAGGGATTTAGAGTAAAAAAATTTGAGTAAACAACAAATGCATGAGTGGACCATTTCAAGAACTTATTCCAAGAACCTTAAAGGGAAAACGTTGTTGAAATATTAAATTCATTCTCTTTCTTCCTAAGGACGATGGAGGATTAAGGGAGTGAAGAATTGGAAGTAGAGATTACGAAGAAATAACTCAAATTTGTCATATCATCATTCAAGAAGGAATAGAGTCCCAACTCAAATGGGTAGACTATAAAATTTTATTTAGGGTTTTTTAAAATGATAGAATAAAACCTTATAAGGGTGATTGAGGAATCCATAAATTCAAGGAAAGTATTAGGGGAAATTGTAACTTTATAACACTCATTCCAAAGAATATTGAGCTAGAGTCCTTTGATGATTAAATATTAGTGTTTGTGTAATTCAATATAAAATATAATAACAAATATATTGACTAGAAAATTAAAATATGATTTCTAATTATATATTAGGAAATTTTGGTTTTATTTTCAATAAAAAAAAATTGTGATGCAGTAAGGATAACTTAGTAAGGCCTTTATATAATAAAAGAAAAAAAAATTGCAAGCCATGGTAATGAAAATTGACTTGGGAAAGGCTTATGACAAGGTGAAATGGTTATATCTCAGATTGGTTTTAAATTTAAATTGGAACGAGATTTAAAACATTAAATTGACTAATCGGGTGTGTATATTCAACATCTTATTAGTATTAATAAATGTCTCAACTTCCAAGTTTAATTTTCATCAAAAGGGCTCAAGAAAGGTTGTACTTTATCACTTTTCCTCTCTTTAACGGTTGCAAAAGGGTTAAGTATGATGGCCATAGATGCTAAAAGGGAAGAAGTCTAGGGATAAGAGTAGGGATTTATATGACTCTATCACATGTATTGTTTGTAGATGATGTGTTACTATTCGGGAAAGGATATTATAGAGAAGCAAAAAATATATAAAGAAATATTGGACATGTATATAAAGTTACATGTATGAAATAATAATAATAATAATAATAATAATAATAATAATAATGATAATGATAATAATAAGTCAAGCACCAAATTGGTGTATGAGACCTTGTTGTTTCAATTTTTGTGGACCAGAAAATTAGAAAAAGGAGGAATATTTCTAGTGAAATGGAAAAGATTTGATAATCCTAAAGAACAAGGTAGATCAGCCTTAACAAAATATCCATTTATTTGGTCAAGCTCTATCTGCAAAGAGCTTGTTGAGAATTTTGAAGATATAGGTGTTATGGGAGAAGGTAATGATTGGAAAATAATTGAACTTGGATAAATTGAAGATTATATTAGAAGAGAACCAAAAAAATATGCAGTGGGTGAAGTATGTGGAAAGAAATAGTCAAGGCCTTTCCTTTAATAGGGATATGGCTGGATTAGAAAACTGGTAGAGGAGATAGGATCAGAAAAGGAGAATATCCTTCGATGGGGAGCACTAGTATTACTTGTTGTCAAAAGAATTGAAATATGTTTTGGAAAGTAATAAAATAAACTATTTAATAGAGGCAAAAGAGCTTGGAAAAACTTTAGTTTGGAATCAAGGTTGGGAGTCGAAAGATCAATTGGGTATCTAAGGAGAGCTAGTAGAGGAGTGGAAACAATATCTTTAGAACCTCGAGGAAAATGTTGGAAGACTGAATATAGAGGAAAATGAAATGATATGGTCTAAAAACAAGGCCTCAAAAACATGCACTACAAAATAATTAGGTTATGAGGCATTAATGAAAGAAGGGAGAGAAAAAAAGAATTTGTGGTGGTGGAAAGTAATTTGGAAGCTTACATTCCCTCTAAAAACAAGGATATCGTTATGGATATCCTTGTCTAATAAGGTTATAACACATGATAAATACAAAATGAGGGCCTAGAAAGGTCCAAGTTGGTGCATCTCATGTAAACGGGAGGATGAATTTGTTGATCATTTGTTTGTGCACTACTCATTCACAAAGTAAATATAGGAGGAGGCATTGAAATTAGTGGATGGTAAAGGTATTTGAGAAGGGGATACTTTGCATGAATGTTAGGAGAAATGACATAAGGTTAGGGTTGTTAGAATCCATAAATCTTTGCCTCAAATATTGATACGAGAAATATGTCTTGCAAGAAATGAAAAAACCTTTTAGAACAAAGGAATTATCCCAAAACAAGTATGTCAACAGATTAGATATGCATACAAAAGGATATGGCATCTATTGAAGGAAAAAAAAATAAAGAATCTTAAAGGTTCTAAAGATAGACAAATCAAATCCCAAAGGGGTTGGATCCAATGGTGGAAACCGAGGAGTTTTTCATCATTGTGAAAGGTTCAATTCTCGTGAGGGCTTTACTTGGATCCACGGGGGAACCTTGAGGTAGTGGTCGAACGTGTGGTTGCATCCAGATATACTATATTAAATGGTATCGTGACCCGTGCACACATAAGTGGATCAAATCCCACCCCCATGTCCTTCAAATTTTAATACTATGCTACGACGGGTGCTAGGGTTTGAGCTTCTGATCCACACCTCTCATCCCTTGCGATATCATGCAAGCTGCCATGGTTGCCTCTAAGTGGGGGATCCCCCCCTGGATCCTCGACTTTGGATTTGCATATCTTCCAAGCCCTAATATCTTCTTATGCAAAGACACACAAGGTAATTGCTTCACGTTTCATCAAAAAATCGGGAGAAATCCCCAAGGTTGTTGTGCATTCTCCCTTGACGCATCCACTAGCCCTCATACTGGCGAACAAAGGACTGATAGGGCAGTTCACAGGATTGTGGCCCTCCCCAAAATCCATGCATCACTGGTTGGAATCGAACTGGCGTAAATTGATCCAGGGACAAATGTCGACGACCTTTTGTGATAAGGGTTTCTTTGCTTTCTTATTTGAAAAAAGAAGAAGATAGAGACCTAATTTTTTGAAGTGGCCCATACTTCATGGGTGCTCGTGGAATGTATCTCAATAAATGGACTCCTAATTTTAGTTCAGAAAATGATATTCCCTTAGCAGTCCATGTGTAGGTAAGACAGTCATTCCTCCCAGTCCATTACTGGAATGATGAAACCATAAGAAGTATTGACAACTCTTTAGGAAAATATATCGATCGTGTTGAACCACGAGAGGGAATTCAAGCATGTTCCAGACTTTGTGTGGAGGTAGACCTAGAAAAAGGACTCCCAGAAGCAATACAACTAAACCTAGATAATTGGTCTTACATTCAACAAGTAGACTATGAGCAAACCCCCTTCAAATCCAAAGCATGCCATGAATATAGAAACTTCACAAAAAAATTCCCTCGGGTCAAGGAAACCCATGATCGGGCTCCGAAGCAAGATCAATGGCAACAACCAAAGCAGAAAAAAGCTACTGGGAAAAATCCCTTGAATCCTTCAGAAGGATAGAGAGAAAAATCTCAAGGTCCGAGAGAAAGGTCTTCAGGCTCTCCACAAAAAGGCGAATCAAGTCATAACTTGTATGTTGTACTGCCAATAGAAGGTACCATGGAGGAACTCAAGGAAATATAGGAAGAAAATGGAAAAAAGAGACAAGAAGAGATAGGGGAGGAGGTCATAAAAGGTAAACAAAAAGAAACCCTTATCACAAGTGGGGAATCCATAGCAAAATCTCCCCCAAATCACTCTTAGAGGTCCCATATTTTTTATAAGATGAAAGACAAGACACTTCTAATAATGATACAAATCTTGAGGCCACCCAACCAACCATAACAAAAAAACCAGGAAGAAAATATCATAGAAATAAAAGAGAATTGACCGCAGACAAAGAAAAAGAGTTAAGAATCCAAAAAAAAATAGAGGAAGCATTAAAAAAAGAAGGCAAATATGGGAAAAACAAGTTTGCCCAACACAAGGGAGCAAAATATTAGCCCTCTAAAGGGGGGGCACTAAAATCCACTGATAAATGATGAAATTTGTCTCCTATAATTGTAGAGGACTAGGGAGCAGGGATAAAAAAGAAGAAGTTAGAAAATCGTTAAAATTAGAAAAACCCTCAATCCTCCTCATCCAGGAGATAAAAATGAGGGACCTGGAAACCCTCCAAGATATGCAAAAAATATGAAAAAAGGTGAAGGAAAAGCAATCAGTTCTAGAGGAGCCTCGAGAGGAATAGGTACATTCTGGAACACGGAAGAATTCAAGCTAGAGGATCATGTGCAGTCCCAGTTCTAGCTGATGGTCTCCTTAACCAGGAAAGCTACATGTATGTTATATTCCATCATAAATTTTTATATTCGAAATAATTATCTAGAAAAAGTCGAATGATGGCGATCCCTTCAGGATCTTGCCACTGAAAATCCTCCTCAAAACTTGATCATAGTCGGAGACTTCAATATCACGAGAGGATTAAAGGAAATGAGGGGGCACTATCGTGAGAGATCAATTTAGGGAAAATATGGACGATCTAATCTCAGATCTAGATCTCTTCGATGTTCCACCTGCTAAAGGTATGTACACTTGGAATAATAGAAGAGCAGGACCAAGACACATTGCGGCTAGGCTGGACCAATTCTTAATAAGCAACTCTTTCCTGGCCCTTCCAAACAAAGCCTACTCTTTGAATCTTCCTTGGGATGGATCAGACCATCGTCTTATCTCCATAATCTTCAAATCACAAAAAAATTGGGGCCCCATTCCCTTCGGATTCAACCCCCTATGGATGGATCGGTCAGAGTTCCTTTCCTCTATTTCCCAAATCTGAAATCAGTGGATTATAGGATCCCCGAATTACATATGGGAGAAAAAGTTGAAGCTGGTGAAAGGATTTCTCAAAGAATGGGAAAAAACCTCCTCAAACCCGGCTTAGAACAAGGTCAGAGATAAAAAGCTTCAACTCGAAAAAATACAAGAGGAAATGGAGACAAAAGAGGTTCAACAAAGTCATATAATGACTGAGCAAAAAATCCACACATAATACATTCAAGCACTAACTGAAGAAGAAATCATTTGGAGACTAAAATCCAAAAGTATTTGATTGAAAGTAGGGGACCAAAACACATCCTTCTTTCATAGACAGGATAAAGCTAGACTTTGGACCAATCAAATCTTTGAAATCAAAACATCGGAAGGGGAAATTATAAAGGATTTTGATCAAATCAAGCAACAAACTACTACTCATTTTCACAAGCTCTATACTTCAAATGGAAGAGCAAAAGATGATCTAGTTGATTCTTTTCTCGGGCACATCCCAGGTAAAATAATGGATGAAGACAATCTACATCTCAATAGACAAATTGAAGAAGTTGAAATCCTAAAAGCTATCAATCAATTTAACGAAGACAAAGCTCTGGGACCAGATGGCTTCACCCTACACTTCTATAAAAAATGTTGGCACATGATCAAGCATGACTTCATCAGAATGATAAGATTTGCTCATAAATAAATAAATAAAATGGGAGGAGCCACCAATTCCTCCTTCTTAGCGCTTATTCCAAAAGAAAATGGTGCTTCTACACTGGATATATTTAGACCCATTTCTCTATGTAATATTTCTTATAAAATCATAGCCAAAATCATAACTAACAGGTTGAATCTTTTTCTCAGATCACTAATCCTTCCTAATCAAGGAGGATTTGTGGCAGGTAGACAAACTTGGGACAACTTTATCCTGGTACAAGAAGCAATACACTCCAACAATTCTTGAGGAGAACCAAGTATGACAATAAAATTGGATATGGCAAATGTCTTTGATAGAGTAGAACATGAGTTTCTTTATAAGGTTATGGAATTTTTTTGGTTCAGTCAATATTTTATTTCCTGGATGAAAACTTGCATTACATCCCCTTGGATCGCTCCCCTCTTAAATGGAATACCAAATCCCTTCTTTAAGGCCTCAAGAAGCTTAAGACATGGTTTTCCACTCTCCCCTCTTATGTATGTGATCATGGTAGAGACTCTTAATCGAACACTGGAGTGGGAAAGCAACAATGGCTCAATCCCAAGAATCAAAATATCCTAGGGTGTAAAACGAATCAACCATTCACAATTTACTGATGACACAATCCTCTTGAGTGGAGCTTCAAAAGCATGGCCAAAAGACTAAATCAAGTTATGGACACATTTCTCCTAGTATCGGGTGGGCTCCTTAATAAGGAAAAATGTCAAATCTATGTATGGAACATATCAGTTGTTATCAGAGCATGGATCGCTCAAATTTTGGTATTTGGCATCTCAGTGGGCTGGAAAACTTTCAAATATCTTGGACTACCTTTGTGCTTAAAATCACTCCCTGGTGAGTATTGGCAACTCTCTCTTCAAAAAGTCAAGGAAAAGATGGAGTCCTGGGGATCAAGGTGGTTCAATCCAATGGGGAGGGTGATCTTGATCAAATCATTATTATTTGATCTTCACCATCTTTCAATTATCTTCCCTCATGGCCCCAAAGGGAGTTTTGAAAGACATGGCCCAGATCATCCGCAAATTCCTGTGGCAAGGGGGAAAATCCAATTTCAAAAAATTTCACCTTGTGAATTGGGACATAATATCCCTACCCAAAAAACGTGGGGGGCTGGGAATCGGAGATCCTGAAGTGGCCAATATAGTAATGGGAGCCAAGCTTCTCTGGAGGTTAGTGATGGGAAAAAAGGACTGGTGGAAAATGGCTATAATAAAAAAAATATAGGTTGGGAGGAAGAAAAAGATGCATGGATAACACGCTTGATCCACACCCTGGATCGCAAATCTGGAAACTAATTAGAGCAGTTATTCCCTTCTTCAAGGAGCACCTTTCGTGGATCCCAGGAAATGGTAAAATTATTAGGCTTTGGCAAGACCCGATACTGGGAGTGGACCTCACCTCTTGTGAGGCAAAAAACGGTATTTGAAAAGATGGTTGATAGATGAACACAAAAGCACTCTCTATGACATCTCAACTTGGAACAAAAATGGTAGTTGGAAGGAGTGGAACATGGGTGGTGTCCCCACTCACATGTCCAACCAAGGTCAAATTTTGTCCTCATCCCTTAAAGGAGAAGCCCCTATCCTCAGAGACACTCCAGACAATCGTGGTTGGGGAACAAATGGATACTTACTAAAAGATGGATGTAATACGTTCCTCTCCACTTTCAAGATGTTTCATAACTCAACAAAATGGAAAAACGTTTGGAGCCAAGACTCTCTACCCAAAATAAACTTATTTATTTGGTCCCTTCCCCATGGAAAAAATCTAATGGGTGAAAATCTAATGAAAATAGGTTTTCATGGTCCCTTCAACTGTCCTCTTTGCCAAAATAGTCAAGATACCATTCAACATCTCTTTTGGGATTGCCCCTTTTTTACAACAGTCTGGAACATGGCCTTTAGAGATCTAACACAACAAATAAGATGGCCCTCGGCTCTAAATCCTAGCCTAGGGAATTGAGAAAAGTACTATCAGGGCTCCTTTCGGGAAAAACCAATCTTTAAGCATATTTGGAGAGCTATCCCCAAGTTCATATGTTGGCAGATCTGGCTAGCAAGAAACAAACAAATCTTCCAGGGGAAAAAATCCCCTCCCCAAAGTGTTGCTGGCAAGGCCAAAATGCTTCTCTTAGAAGTAATGAACACTAAATATTTGAATACAGAAGATCCATCCAAATGGAATACCCCATAGAAGGACTATATCACAAGTTTTAACCTTCATCCTGGTAATATTTCACACTCAGCACAAAGATCATGCTGGCAGCTTCATAATCTTCACACTATAGATGATTGGATCCAAAAACAATGAGCCCATACACTTTGTTTTGATGGCACTTCAAAGGGAAACCCAGGGGAGGCAGGTGCGGGGAGGGGAGGGGGGATCTATACAAGCCCAGAGGAAAAAGAATCTTAAATTACTATTGGAATCTCGAGAAAGACACCAATAACAAAGCATAGGCTTACGCCTTACTAAAAGGCCTCCAACTAGCAAAGAACCCACCAAATTCTCAATTTGAATGTCCTAGGCAACTCCAAGACTGTTATAAGAATGATGATTCAGGGGATAGACCAAAAAAATTAAGCCTAAAACGAATAATTGACTGAATATGAGTCGACTCTCAAACCATCAAGCTAACACTCTACCACAAACTGAGAGAGCATAACAAGGAAGCAGATAATCTGGCGAATGAAGCCATTGGGAAACTTTCTGGAACTTTAGGCGTGGAAGGTGTTGAAGCATTAGCCCCCTTAACCTAATGCGCCACATGACCAGGAGTCAGTGCGCAAAGGTTGGGGGTGGGGCTTATTGGGGCTCCAGCGCATGCAAGGACATGTGGACCGGACCCGTGGAAAAGGCCAGGGGTGGGGATTTTTGGGGATCCAGCGCACGCAAGGACAGGTGGACTAGACACACAGATGCTAAAGCAGCAGAGGGCATGTGGTTTAAGCACGTTGAGCAAGACAATGATAGTGGGAGAAGGAGGAGCCGACAGATGGCAAGTCCCATCGACCAATGCACAGTGGCAAGTAACAGTCTAGGTGATGGTTCCATCATGGTTCTAGGTGATCAGGCGTATCATCATTCTGAGCTCGTGGGAACACAAGGAATGAAGGCTCGGATGTAGATGGACAAGGTGTGTGACAACCCATATATACAGATAATGTGTCAAGGTGATGTCGAGTTCATATCCAAGCTTGGAAACATGAAGGTCTCAAGTACACCACACAAGGAAGATTCAACTACCTTTATGGTTGGCACAAACCTAACATTAACTGAAACATGGGGTAATTTCACCCTGTACTCGTCCTTGCAGGAGAAAAGCCATATTTTGTTTTTGGTAAGTCTACTTGGTCATTCCTTAACGCCAATCTTTCAATTTTTCTCCCCTCAATTCTTATGGGTTCCTCCTCGCCTTCCCTCCACATTGTGTACGCTTCACCCATAACGTAACTCAATGGCCTCAGTTGTCTCTGTTTATTACCTTCTAGTGCTTCGGGGCTCCTCCTCGTCTGGTTTTGAATCTTCTTACTCAATGCGCTCTGTTTCATCTTTGTTCCTCTTAGAACCTGTGGTTGTTGTGGACACTAGACTTTCTGGACTCACCCTTTCTCTCTCCTCTACACAGATTTCCCAATTCACTTTTCCAGTGGCTTCTGTGGACTCTAGATTTTTTGGACCCACCCTTTCCCTTTCCTCTCCACATTTTTCCTAATTCGTTGCAGCCTTGCGGCCCCCTCAACAGATTGGATGCCTCCTGGAGGATTCAAAGCACCTCAGCACTTGAAGATATGCAGGGTGGAAAAGACCTTTTCATGGAATCTGGTCAACTGGACCCCAAGGAAGAATGCATGGGCTGTCATAGGATGAGAATTCAGTTGGGAGCTCTCAGTTCCACCCTAACGTTTCAACTCAAAACTCTCTCTCAACATAGGCACCTGATCGAAAGGCTTCAAGATGAAAGATATGCCCAAAGGAGCCAGATCGAGGAACAACGTAGCAGCATGGAGACAATGCAGCGCCATTTGGACCAGCTTGAAAGAGCACAACAACAACTAAGCAATCCAGAAAGCGACCATGGAGCGTCCAAAAATGAAAACTTAGTCTCAGTAAACCAAATTTCGGACCTCAACGAGCCCCACCTAGAAGTAATTCGGGAGCAACAGTAGATCAAAATGGAACCGGGTAGTGGAGCCCTTTTAATTTTCAGTTCCCATGTTTTTTTTTCGATATATATCAATAGAGTCTTTTATCGATTGTATTATGTGAAATACAAACATGGCAGTTTAGCTAGGGAAGGAGGACACTCTATGAAAATCGATTTTGTTTCAAAAACTCCAGATGTCAAAGTCTTTACTTTTCGAAGGCCTTTAATGGCCCCCTTTTTTGTAAATTAGTGGATTTATCCACACTTTTAATATATATTTCCCAGTTTTTGTTAAAAAAAAAAAAGATAGACAAATCAATGGCTTAGGGTTCCTTTGACAAGGCTAGTCAAGGTGATTTCAATAAGCGTGGGGCTACAGGCATTATGTTTGTAAGAGATAATCATGAGATTAGTTTCAAAATAGAATTAGGAGACACTTATAATAACAAAGAACAATTGTTCCCTTTGGTTGACACTGAAAATAGCAAAGGAAAAAGGATTAATTTGTTTACATGTAATAAAAGACTCTAAATGTGTAGTAGGTGGGAAAATAGAAAATCTAGTTTCGAAAATTAAATATGTGTCCCATTAATGGATAGAATCAGAGTAGTGAGGGAACAATTCTCATATTTTTCCTTCCAACATGTATATAGGGAGCTCGACCATCAAGGTTGAAAGAAGGATTGATGGAGGTTTCAAAAGTCATAGCTCTCTCAATATATTTATGAGCATTTTTTTCTAGGGTATGTTAAGTAGTAAATTTATCTTTAAATGATTCATGGATGAAAAACTTGTTTGTATGAATCTATGTAAAATACTTAAAGTTTGGTTATGAAAACTGATGAAGAAGACTAAAAAGTAGTAAAGCAAACTTTGTAGTTTTTCTTAAGCAATGGAGATTTTTTTGGAGAGTGCTAGGTATGACAAAATACATGTATATTTGATTTCTTCTTGAAATGTAAATGCATTCTTTTTCTTGGGAAAAATAACATTTAAAAAAACATGGAATTAAAAATAATAATTAAACAACATGAATTTGTTTTAAAAACAATTAAAAAAATTAACGAGCCACATTCGCCTTGGGATCCCATTTGGTGGGTGGCAAGGCCAACACGAAGCCCACCACCAACAAATATGAAACATGTGCATCAATCCATACCCATTTACAATAGGGTCCATTATGTAATTGTTTAAAACATGCATAAATTTTGGACTACCACCGCCAAAATATCACATAAAAAATTCATATTTATCAAAAAGTGGTTGATTTAAAGGGGAGTCTAAAATGAGAACTTTTTAAAGTTTTTATCTATTTCAAAATAGTTATAGGCATTGATAGTGAGAATACCACTTTGCATAATGAATTTGGAATGATAAAAAACTCACCTATCAAACAACTTGGCCTATTGTATTAAGGAATAAGGAGCTAGGAAACTTTCTATTTTAAGTAACATTAAGAGCTACAAAAGGTATCCATAAGTTGATAATTAATGGACCTTCATAAGTATAATGATGCCTCATTACATCTGCATAAATTCTCCAACAATTATGTCTTTAAATGTTACACATGCCACCATAATGACTTTGAATACATCAATACATGTGACCATTAGACAACATTATAACTTATTTTAACACCTATATTCCACAAAAAAAACATTTTTGAGCTTGTTAACCACTTGAAAGTGACACAAAAAGAAGTGAGTTAATAAGTGGACAAACTCAACCTTTCTATTGATTTTTTTTCCAATGAGACAAAGTTTTGCCTTGATCTATTCATTTTTTCAAAATTATGACAAACTAGGTCATTTTAAAATGGGCCAAAACCCCTAAAGTAAAAGTTCCCATCAATCAAGTAGAACTGTAACTTCTAGCAATATTCCTACAAGATTTAAAGGAAAAAATCCAAAGAAAAAGAAGTTGAGCTTGTCCACTAATTAACTTACTCGACACAAAAATCTTGGTTTGTTGATTTGACTACATACTATTTTTTTTTTAACAAGAACTAAAAATATATATTTATAAAAAATTAGCAATTGTAGCACGCAAAGAAGTACAAAAAAGCCATCAATGTTTTCCATTTGAGTCCTCCTCCATACTAGAATTTCTATTATCCTATCTTCCTTAGTATCATTATGGTTTTAAATAAAATTCAGTATATTCCAAAAATTCTGAGTATATTTACAATAAAAAAAACTCCAAATATGCAATATTGTTCTACAAAACACTAACTATCCGGTTGATTGGTTTGATTTGTGTCTTCTTCTTACATAGCTTCTTCTTGTGCTGGCTGATTCAAACCAATTCCTAGAATACTAGACCCTAAATCAATATCAACAACATAGATGGGATAGTTTGTTGGGTTGCTCTCATCATTTGTGATATATGCTAACTGAGCTTCTCGATACAGTCTTTTGTGTTCACCCCCGAAGACTGCTATGGTAGCATAAGAAAGATCCATTTGCAAAGTCCCTCCTAACCTCTTGATCCATGATCTAGACAACAACATCCCAAATTTGGGAGGAACATCTACAACTACAATGTCCATGACTATGCTTTTCATAGGTAGTTGAAAAAGGGTGACAACTAGATCTTTAATAACTTCAAGACATTTTACTTTTCTTGAGTCAAAATAATACAAATCATGATATGCTTTAGAAATTTCCAGACCCAATTCATCCATGACATCCTTAAGCATCAGGTTGTGGGATGCACCTAAGTCCATAAGACAATTGTGCAAGATTTTGTCATGCACATTCAAAGAAGTGTAAAAGGGGGGAGAGGAGTCATCTTTGTCTTCTACTAATGGTCCCAATATAACTGCAGGTTTCTCATCCTGCAAGTTAACTGCGTGTGTTGAAGGGGAATAAGATTCAAGCTGCAACATTTTTAGATAAATTTCTTAAAATCTTCACTTTTCATCAATTCTAGGAGTGGGGCAAGAATCTTTATTTTATGGATTTCATTCTCAAAATTAAAATAGGATTGAGATTTTTGAATTTACTTTATCTCTTGAACAAGAGCCTCGATAATGGGAAGATTTTTAACTTCTCCTGTCTCTTTATTTGGTGCAACCATTGCCTTGGAAGGGGTATCTAATTTTTTAGGTTGAGTAGATGTACTTGGTTTTCCCTCCTTTTGTTTTGATCTCAAATTATACATGTTTTGAGCTTCATTGACTTTTTCTCCTTTACTTAACTCATTCAACTGATTATACATTAAACACTCATCATAAGCAGTCTGGGTTAAATGTGGAGAAGCAATTGTATCCCCTAAACAATGAATTTCTTGGTCTTCTTCCTCATTATTTACTTCTTCATCATCAACCAAATTGTTCTGTAGAGGAGTTTGAACCTTCTAATCTTCTCTACTTCTCTGATCTCTCTGCAGGATTTGAGGTGTATTATTTGGCCTTCTCAAATTATTTATGTTTCCAAAATCTCGAGGATTTCTATTTGTTTGTCTCCCTTATAGTTTTAATCTTTCCATCTCTGCAGATAATGACTTAACCAACTTAGTCAATTCATCAACTTGGAGATTGATCCCTGAAGCATCTGAAGATAAGGCTTCTACTTTTTGTTTTCTTCTATCTTTGTCAGATTTTTCCCTCAACTTATCTACTGCCAATATATTTGATTCAACTTCTAGTGTAGCATCTTGCATATGAGCCAATGTTGTAGACCTTCTTTCTCTCAACAAAAGACAAAATTCTAGGTCAAAAGCACTTGCATAAGTTATTTTACCAGAAGTTTCAGTGGGTTTAATCTCAGTAGGAATTTTGTTGTACATCTTGTTAAATCTTGTTGAAAAATCTAACATTGATTCACCCTCTTTCCTTTTTAGGGCCCCAAATTCTGTAATGTAATATAAAAAGTATTTTTTGTCACCCCAATTCCTTAAAAAGGCATCATCCAAGACCTCAATTCCAGCTATTGATCCAAGAGATAAACTTCTAAACCACTTCCTAGCTTCTCCATCTAGACTTTGCACAAAGACTCTCATCCATACATCTTCATTTTCAATATTCAAATTATTTGCATAATTGTAAAATGTAGCAATATGTTCCTCTGTAGTGGTGTCTTCCTCTCTAGTAAATTTAGGCACACACTTAACATAATCTTCTACTGGAAGAAAATTCATGGGATGAGGAAGCACTAATGGTGCATACCTAGCAGCCACAATGGTATCCATTCTGTTACGAGGAGGATTAACCCTGCCATTTGATTTAGAAAAGGCGGACTCTGACTTTTAAGAGAAGTAGAAGATGACTTAACATGTGAAAATGCAATTTGTATAACATGAGGTTTTGAAAAATGATGAGTATAAGGTGCATAAGATTCATACTTAACAAAAGTTGGTTGGGACTTGGGTAGAGCCGGGGGGATTTCAACAAAAACTGACGTTCCTTCTTCTTTAGTTACAAGAAATTTAAATGAATGAGGAATTGGAGAACCTAAGAAAAGGAAATCATCCAAACTTTCAAGTCTAAACCACTTTACAATTTCGAGAGATGCAAACAAATCAAAGCTTTCTAAATTTTCTTTTTTCAAATCAGGAGAAAAAGTTGTGTATTCTACAGGAAAATCTTCTAATTTTGACTTCACAGAAGTTTCAATTATAGGTAAATGAGAAACAACAACTGGTGTATGGAAAACAAAGTCATGTAGGTATCCAGGAATACCTGAAAATTTAGAAGAGTAAGCTCCTTGTAAAGCTCTTCTCTTCCTTACGGTTTTTTCTGGATCAAGTTCAGGTTGCCAGATGTGACTGTGGGTTAGCCCTCATATGCCTTCTCTTGGGAGCCACAACTGAACTTTGGAGTCACTAGGTGCACTATGCAGTCGTTTTGTTTATTGATTTCTATACACCAACAAAATCAATAGTATCCTTGTTGTACAACCCAGGGAAAGATCTTCAATTCGTCCCCGTCAATGGGGCCAAAAATGTTAGCACTAGAAGTCACACCTAGACTGTTGTATATGTAAGCCTAATACCCATCAGAATTGTGAACAATAATGTTTTAAATGTGTGGAAAATGGGTGTGAAACTCAATTTATGATGTCCATGAAATACACACCATCAAGCAAGCATTTGAGTAGCTTCAAATTAGTGTTTAGAGATATTAATGGGAATATATAAGACTTAGAAAGAAAGATGAAATATGTGTATCAGGTCACATCAAGTACTTATGGAACACATATGGAAGAAATCTCATTGAATAAGAATGTCTTAATCATAAAGAGAAAACTTTTTGATCAACTTGCATGAATTACCAACAATAAATCATTTACTGTAATAAGAAGCAAACATCATGATGAATCCTTCACCAACAACTAACATCAAAGTGAGATAGAACAAATGTGACATTAGGAAAGTGATTGATCTTTCACTATTAAATATTCTCGAGTCTGGTACATACATTAGGAAACTCTATTACAGTTTGAAATTAAAGATAAGAGCCTTATTTCCTAACCATTCAAACTGTCTAACCATTCCAACCTCTCTCTAGAGTTACAATGCCTATTAAATAAAAATATATCCTAAAAACTTGCTTACAATTCTCCACCTAACTTCCACATAGGATTCTATTCCTAAGAAAGGCATAGCACCAGGTGTACAACATAAATGTAAACAAAATGCTATTTTCCAGAAAAATGTTGGCAACATTTAGAACAATCATTAACAACTTGATGCATGTGGTTTTGTTGTAGGCAACTCCTTGAGGCAGGTGGCCTTTTGATGTACAACTAATCTCCTAAATTCTTATCCAATCTCAACCTGACACCTGACAATCCTTTTCAGCTTCAAAATATTCAGAACTCCTAGTTCCCAGCACTTGCGTTGTAGATTGTCCTAAAACAACTAGTTCGCAACGCGAGTGAGTCCACATGTTGCAAACTTTCCTGTAGGTGCATGTTTACCTCCAAAAATGATTCCAAGCTTTAAAAGTTGCACAAGAAGTGGGAAAAACCTTCCAGAGGCTGCTACAAACTTCTTGCAACATGAAGTAACCTTGGAGAAATCATATGAACATGTTAATGTCAACTCAAGACCCAAAATCATTACTAAAGTTATAATTGTTGATACTAAGAGGGGGGTGAATCAATATCAAGTACAATTTAAAACCCTTTCAATTTATACTTAAACCATTCAACTATATCCAATGAGCAATGAACAATAGTATAAGAGTTACAACAATACACCACAATACACCATGCACAATATATGCGAAATAATCAATAGTTATTGTTCAAGGGAAGTAATGACTTCCAAAGGTATCTACAACTTCCAAATGTAAAGGGAGGGATAAACCTCCAAGAGGAAGATACAATCCTCCAATATCA
>JZKD02S1275679.1:0-12114 GCA_000966675.3 Picea glauca | reverse complement strand
AATTCTAAATAAAAAAAATACTTTTATATGTCGGAAGTTGAATAACTTGTAAAAATACAGTTTTTTTTGTCATAAAACAAGCAAAAGTGTAACCCACCTTCATGATTTCACCCCTAAACATCACCATAAGTCATGGATAGTGTATTTAATTATTTTCAACTTGATGAATAATTAAAATGATAAATTGCATTTTGATGATAATTAAAAGAATATTGATGATGGGTGGCGAACTTACACACGAAATGATGCCATGAGACGGAATGGTGAGGGGGAACTCTTACTAATTGAGATGACCCTTGCTAGGTATTACCTTGCTGAATTAAAATATTCAAAACCATAATTGTCCTATGTCCCATAAGGTGTTTTACCAGTCAATTTGGCGGATGGATGGTCCTCCTCAGAAATCATTGAGAAAATGGGCAGAGTACACGTCTAGGATTTTTTGATCTAACCCACAAATTTGGGAGATTTGATCCATGAAATATTGTTGCAGAAGGAAAGAGAATGAGTAAAAATTGCACGCATGGGAGAGAGGATGCACACGGTTGGTTCTGGGGACCAAAATCTCAGTGGAGAAGAGTGTGTGAAACTCTCAGGTTCTCAGAAAAGAGAGGGAATTCAAGTTCTATGTGTTTTTAGTAAGAAAATAGCAAATTCATTCACTAAACTAAGATGATAAATGGGGCTACAAATTTTGGGTAACTAGTTATGAAAGTTAATTGTTGTGACTCCCTAAGCCAAGAGTACCCCCCCTTGCTTGGTGGAATTGGAGATATATATTGCTAAATTATGTGGGTGAAGGAGAGTGGTCTTCATATTTTTTCCTTTGTTAATGAGTAAGGATTTCCCTTATGGAATCATATTTTGGCTAGGTGGTTGGGTGGAAATATTGACAAGCGATAGTTGTTCCTATGGTTGGGTGGAAAGAGGATCACCCATCAGTAGTTGCCAATTTACTTTTAAATCTCAGATAAGTGTTTCAATAATTTTCATATGCCAAAAAACGTTTCTTAATTCTATGGAATTTATGTTTTGGTTTTATGAAGAATTGAGATTATGTTCAAGTAGTGAAATTTTGTGCTTCGTATGCCTAGCTGATTGTAAAATATGAAGAGAGTTGTGTAAAGATACATTTTGTTGTTTTCCTCTAATTGTTTCTACTTTTATAGACTATTGTAAGAAATTATGTGTAACTCTGATTAAGAATAGAGTGTTGGTTGGGAATTGGAAGCCCATTTGTGCAAATATAATTCATGGGTTAGTAGTGAAGACTAATTTTTCAAAGTATTCACAAAACATATGAAGTTAAGAATTCATAATATCTATTAAATGAATTATGTTCTATATAATTATGAAGTTATGGATCAATTTTGGGAGGTGACCAATCCCTAGTTAAAGATCAAGCCTTAGGACCTTCTTGGAAGGTTTTGTTGAATGCTAAATATTCTCTTGAAGCATGTGTAAAGTACCCTAGCTTCCAACCAAAATAATGAGCATGATGAGCTTGACAAGGGGGAGTCTTGGAATGAAATATTGACCATGACTTTGGTCTCATAAGCTTAGGAAAATTAGTAGAGAGGATAAGGTATTTTAACATGAGGAATGTGCAAATAAAATAAAATTAAGAATTATGTGTCTTGTGTTTAATTTATGTCTTATTAAGACATGGTAAAAATGGAATTGTTACCCTGATTTACTAAACCATGTCCAAAGGTAAAGACTTGAAATGGTGGCTCTTCCTTAAATAGTAGTAAATATTTGCATGAAAATAGGTGGGCAGTAAGTTCTAGTAAAACCAAAGTTTTTATTATGGAAAGTTTTATTTCCGGGAGATTTAATTTCCTGGAAAGAAAACTCAAATAATTAAATACATGTGTTTATATATATTTTAATTTGTTTCATGAGCAATATTTTCTTAGTGAAGGGAAGCTGGTAACTCTTGGTAATTTCCCCAAATTTACTATTCAATGTCTCAATAGTTGAATATTAACAATAAGAGTTCTTATATTAAAACCATGAAATATTATTATTGTGCACGAGAAGTGGAGAAGATCGAAATTTCTTTTTCTAGGAAAAAAAGTTAATTTTATTAAATTATCCAGACATATGAAAATTCAGAATGTACAGAGGCTAAATCTATAACCACGGATAAATATTCTATGAGAATATTTATTTGTTAATTATTTTTCAAAATCCTGATATTAGTTTTCTTTTCCCTCAATATTGCAATGTTATTACACCCATCAGGCCATCAAGCACTGGGGGATTGAGATTAAAAGGCAAGCGTGAGTTTGGTTTACTTGGGGGGAAACATAATGTAATATTATTAAACCCCACTAGGCTATCGGGCACTGGGGGATTGGGAATAGAAGTGCACGTGATAGTGATGGACCTGAGGGCGACATGGCCAGTATAATATAATATCATGTTATTATATTAATATTAAAACCACACTAAGTTATCAAAAAATGGATGTGGAGAGGGTAAGGTGAATGTATTACATGTTGGTCTCGGGGATGATATAAAATAAATAATAATATTTAATTCACGCACCAGAGTATTGCAAACTGGGAGATGGAAAGGTCAAGGTGCATGTGGTAAGTATTTCAACTGGGCCAATATCCAATAAATAATAATATTCAATTCCCCCCCATTGGGATATCGAGTACTGAGGAATTGAATTTTGAAATTGCATTTGACAAGTGAGTTACCTAGGGGCTAGTACGAGAAGATATAATCAAAGAAACAATGATATAATCTGAACAATACCAAACTAATACTAGAATAACACCAGAAAGATCACTTTGATTACTGATAGTAATGTTCACTTGCCTCTTCGAGGGGTAAACCTCCAAGATAGCATATCTCTATTACAATAATATCCAAGACAATATTTCTCATACTCTCTACTTCTATTTATACTAAATCTATCTATCCAAAAGAACAATCTAGAGGAAGATCCTTCTAGAAGAAGAAGCTTCTATTAGGTGTTCTTACATTTGACTTATTCTTCCTTATTTCTAGGACTTATTAATATTGGTCTTTATTACATGGAATTATATTATTCTACCTATGTGAGGGGTTAGGGAGGTTAGGTTCCTAACATGCCCTCCCCCTAGGAGAAAAATTGTGTCCTCAAGGATTCAGATGAGGGAATTGTTGTAGAATGGTGGTCAACTCCCAGGTGGCATCTTCTGAAGGTGTATCTTTCCATTGGACTAAAACTTCCTGGATGGTGCACCGACGGAGACGACACACTCTCTGGGACAATTGATCTAGGTGGATATTGGTGGCCCCGCACCTGTTCCATATTCCAACTGGCTCAGCTAGATAATTTTTAGTTCAACACGTTTCTCTGTAATGGGGACATTTCTTTGTAATTATGGGTTCTGCACTTATAGGGTTGTCCTGAATCCCTACACAATATCCATGTGAATATTGGTGGCCTCCCACCTATTCCAACTAGATTATTTTGGAATTTTTCATGTTATTACATATTTTTGTACTTCTAGGGCCATTTTGGGGCTCTAAACGATGTTTTTTTGGCTTGCTACGGTCAAATTGTAGACATAGTCAGAGCTTGACAACATAATGTGTATTTCTCAAAAATACTTTTCCAACGAGTTATCATGTGCCTAAAATGGAGATTGTATGCAAAAGTTACGATCTCAAGAAGTTAATGTACTAACTTACCCCAACAGGGCCCACATAACTTTTGGCGTTTCATCTCCTAGGGTTAGGTTTTTGGATGTATAGGGTTTTGAAATTCATGTTTATCATAAAAAAGGCCTTCAGAGCCTCATTGTAATCATCTTCTTGTGGATGAGCGTAGTCGTCACATCTCTTCTCAGAGATAAAGTTTCCACCATTTTAGTGAGATAATTATTTTATTAATATAAATTGTGTATTGTTGTATTTCTTTGTTTCTCGCAATTTTCATGAGTATTTCATTGTAATATCTATGTTTTCATTTCATTCCAAAAATAATCTGGATCAGTTTTATCAAAGTAGGTTGCTCTTGATCATTTTTCAGTGCATGTCCCCGACGAGCTTGTCTCTCTCGAAGACAATCACTCCCACACACACAAGAAACCCTTGATGGCGGTAGAAAATAAAAATGACAGAAAAAAATATTCTATTAACATGTTTCTTGAGGAAGCTCTCACACGAAAAAGGGACGAAATGATGGAGATTTTTTCACACATTCTTCAACACCTGCTGATAGCAACATAAACATCTTCATCAAGAGACCATTTTGGAGGAACCTCTCCCTTCAAAGTACAAGTTAATTTTCATATTCCCATATTTGAAGGTCAGATAGATGTGAATGCCCTATAAAAATGGTTAAATCTATTAGAATTTTATTTCTCTGTTCAAAAAAATTCCGGCAGGGAAAAGATCACCTTCGCACTCCTCAAAGCTCTCTCCCATGTCAAACATTGGTGGGAAACTTACTGGGAGAAAATTTCCACAAAGGGATCTAGAATATATAGGATCAAGCCCACTTGGTATTTTTTTTTGGATGCGTTCAAGGAGCAATACTACCCTATTGATAACTATAAATACCAGTACATGAGATGGACTACACTGCGGAAAGAGAAGAGCCAAACAATGTCAGAGTTCACAAATACTTTCCATACCTTGTGCACCAAGCTAGGTATCAAAGACTCCGAGATACATCTAGTTCTAAAATATTGTGGGGCTCTGCATAGGTACATCCAAACCGAAATGGATTTCCTAAACATCTCATCATTGGGAGCTTCCTATCGATATGTTGTCAAAATCGAGTAGAAATTAAGGCACCAGAACAAATGGGAATCCAGGTTTGCAAATATGCAACAACCAAAGCATGGTAAAGACTGACCTAACCAAAATCCTCTAGAAAACTAGTCCAAGACATGGGACAAGAAGGGTAAAGGAAAAATGAAGAATGGAAATGGAAAATGGTGTGACTTACAAAAAATCCCTTGGCACAACACCGATGAATGTCTCTCGAAACAGTCATTGGTGGTCGAGGTCAAATACATAGAGTTGAAACCTGATTCGAAATCCAATCTAGAAAATATTGAAAATAGACAGATCATCGACGTAGACCCCACTGTTACTGTTGTGACCACAACAATTCAACTAGAAGAACCAGTAGATCCTAAAGAGGGCGATCACCTCTTCCATTCATAGATGTGGGTGAAGGGGACCCCGTTGCATTTCATTGTTGATAACGACAGCCATAAGAACCTCTTATTAGCTAAGGTCGTCAAACAATTGGGGTTTTCGATAACACCACACCTGCAACCATACAACATCAAGTGGCTTCCGCAGGGATGCGATCTCCATGTCAGCTAGCAGTTCCACCTATTCTATGGCATCCAACCCTTCAAGGATGAGGTAGTGTGTGATGTTTCCTTTTTTTATGTTTGTGGTGTTTTTTTGGGCCAACCATATATGTGGAAACATCATGTTTTTTATGAGTCTAGGTCTCATAGTGTCATTATTACTCTGGGAGGTCATTGCTATAGGATACCAGAGGTATTTCTGACTATTGTTCCATGAAAACAATTCCACAAGTTAATCTCTCATACTGCAAAATTCATCCTCTTCACAGTCTGCTCAAAGGATGCACAAAAGGCCACTACAACCATTATAGCATCAACATCTTCTATCCAGCCAAAAAAGATTGTCGCAGAGAAAGAAGATATTTTTTCTTCACCTACAATGGTGCCTACACAATGCCCCATCAAACCCAAAGACAACAGGTTGGTGGAACATATTCAACCCCGCCATCAACAAGTTTGTGACAGCCTTCCACATACCAAGTAGCACAACTTCTCCAACAAGGCACGCAGCTCACCGAGATTCAAATTTAGAAAATGCTTTCCCCTCTTCCCCGTGCACTCAATGCAATGGATACCATTGCTTCCTAATGGGGGAGGAATGATCTAGGTGGATATTGGTGGCCACCCACTTGTTTTATATTCCAATTGGATCAGCTCGACAATTTTCAGTTCAACACGTTTCTCTATAATGGGGACATTTCTCTATAATTGTGGGTTCTGCACTTACAGGGTTTTCATGAATCCCTACATAGCATCCAGGTGGATATTTGTGGCCTCCCACCTATTCCAACTGGCTTATTTTAGAAGTTTTCGTGTCAATACATCTTTGTGTACTTCGAGGGATGTTTTGGGGCTCTAAACAGTGTGTTTTTGGCTTTCCATAGTCAAACTGTAGACGTAGTCAAATTTTGATGGCATAATGTGTAGTTCTCGATAATACCTTTCCAATGAGCTATCACACACCTAAAACATAGATCGTATGCAAAATTTATGACCCCAAGAAGTTAATGTACTAACTTACCCCAATGGGGCCCACATGACTTTTGGTGTTTCATCTCCTAGGGTTAGGTTTTTGGATGTCTATGGTTTTTGCATTCATGTTTATCATAAAAAAGGCCTTTGGAGCCTCATTGTAATCATATTCGTTCGGATGATTGTAATCATCACATCTCTTCTCAGAGATAAAGCTGCCACCATTATAGCGAGTCTTGCACTCTATATTTTTTACAGTCTCTTTACAATTATTTTATTAATAGAAATCGTGTATTGTTGTATTTCTCTATTTCTAGAAATTTTCATGAGTATTCATTGTAATATCTCTTCTTTCATTTCATTCCGAAAATAATCCGCATCATCAAGATTGCTTGTGTCTGAAACCATATGGAACCTTCTTCATCCAACTTAGGGAGACTAGTTTGAGTTTGGCACTTAGTTCCAATCACCTTCTTTAAGAAGGAAACATGAAGAACAATATGGAGCTTTGACTAACTGAGTAGAGATAACTAATATTCCATCGATCCCACATGCTTGAGAACTGTATAAGGACCATAAAATTTGGGCACAAGTTTCTGACAGTGTTGAGCTTTGGGTGAAGTCTGCTTATAAGGTTGTAGTTGAAGAAATACCTGGTCCCCTTTAACAAAATGGTATTCGAAACGACCTTGATCTGCTTTTTTCTTCATGTGATTCTAAGCCATGACCAAATTGTCTTTGAGGGCATGAAGAATAGCCTCATAGACTGTAATATTTTTTTCAACCCTTTGAACCTTTGAAACCCCTGGAATATAGGAGAGAACCGATGGGGGATTTTTTCCATAGACTTCTTCAAAAGGAGTCATGTGAGTAGCTGCATGGTAAGATGTGTTGTACCACCATTCAGCTAGGGGTTACCATTGAGCCCACCAATGTTTCCGCTAAGATGAAAAACAATTCAAATATGTTTCCAAACACTTGTTGACAAATTCAGTCTAGCCATCCATTTGGGGGTGATAGGTAATGTTGATATGCAATTAGGTTCCCTGTAGCTTGAAAAAATCTTGCCAAAAATTGCTAGTGAAAATGGGGTCTCTGTCAGATACAATAGAATTAGGCATGCCATGAAGCTTGAAGATATTATCAATGAATATTTGAGTCATTGTGGAAGTTGTGAATAGGTGTTGAAGAGCACAAAAATGAGCATATTTGGAGATACAATCTACTACCACCATGATGTCTGACTTATTTCCCGATTTAGGTAAGCCTACAATGAAATCCATAGAAATATTTCTCCAAATAACAGGTGGAATCGGAAGCATTTGGAGTGTGTCCAGAACTTTGACAGTTTTTCCCTTTTTGTGTTGACAAACCTCACATTCAGCCACAATGGTGCAGACGTCTTGTTTCATACCCTCCCAGAAAAAAGAACGTTTGACCTGTTCATAGGTTTTGGTAAACCCTGAATGCCCGACTATGGGTGAGGGATGAAGTTCATAAATCATTGTGGATTTAAGTTGGGATTCCTTGCATAAATGCAAATGGACTTTGTAGAAAATCTATTCATTGTTCCAAGAGTACCCTAGAGAAACTGAAGAATTGTGTTTCAATTGGTGGAGAAGGCTAGAAATTTTGGCGTCTTGCAACCATTCCTGATGAACAACTTGGAGCTAATCTGGTACAATGAAGGAGAGGGAGAAAAGGGACACGTCTTCTTCATATTTCTAGGAGAGAGCATCGACCACGACATTCTCCTTGCCCTTCTTGTAAATGATATCATAATCATAGCCAAAGAGCTTGGTTACCCATTTTTTCTACATTGGGGATGAAATTCTTAAGACTCTGATGATCAGTTTTTATTTGGAATCGTTGACCCAAAAAATAAGGATGCCAAAGATCCACAACATGTAGAATAGCTAACATTTTCTTTTCATAAATGGATTGGCCCAAATGTCACTCTGGAAGTTGTTTTCTACTGAAGGTCAAGGGATTTCCATCTTGCACGAGGAAGGATCCAATTCCTTTCCCAAAAGCATCACATTCCAATGCAATTGTCTTTGTGAAGTCTGGGAGGGATAGGACAAGGGTCGAGCACATAACATATTTTAAGGCTTGGAAAGAATGATTTGTAGTTGAATTCCAAGGGAAAGAATTATTTTTAAGGAGGGAAGTGAGAGGAGCTACAATCTTTCCATAATTTCGAACAAACTTCCTGTAATAGCTCATTAAACCCAGAAAACCACATAAGCTCTTAAGAGTTTTAGGGTGAGGCCAATCTTGCATAGATTCAATTTTCTTAGGATCCACTCGGACACTATCCTTGTCGAAAATATGACCCAGGTATTCCACTTCTCAGACACCAAAGGCACATTTAGATTGTTTGAGGAAAATTTGGTGCTGGGAGAGTAGATTGAGAAATTGATTCACATGGGAGAGATGGGATGGCCAAGTTTTACTATAGATGAGAATATAATAAAAGAAAACTAACACAAAATGATGGAGAACAGAACAAAAGACATAATTCATAAGACTTTGGAAAGTGGAAGGAGAATTACACAACCCAAAGGGAATTACCAATAATTCATAATGACCCTCACAAGTGCAAAATGTAGTCTTGGGAATGTCTTCTTCTTTCATATAGATCTGGTGGTAGTTCGAACATAGATCCAATTTGGTGAAGCACTGAGCACCACTCAATTCATCCAAGAGGTCATCAATGATAGGAATGGGGAATTTGTCTTTGATTGTGAGTTTGTTGAGGGCACGGAAATCAGGACACATGCACCAAGTACCTTCTTTCTTGAGTACCATGACCACAAGGGAAGAATATAGGCTAGTACTGGGATGGATAATATCGACTTCTAGTAATTCATGAACAATTTTCTCAATTTCATTCTTATGGGTAAAGGGATGACGATAAGGCCGAACATTGAGAGGAAGACTGCCCAGGATGAGAGGGATGGAATGATCATGGACTCCACAGGAAGGGGGAAGTTCTTTTGGGGTGGTAAAAACAACTTGGTGGTGGGAGAGGATAGATTGTAGGTCGGGATGCACAAAAGGTGTCTCAACAACATGATTGGAGTGGAGTTGGGATATAATTCCCAAATGACATTTTTTGAGGAGCTTTTCCATGCGATGGGAACTCATGATCTCAGGGGAGCCTGCCATGATGCCTTGGAACTTATATTGTTGTCCCTCCTGTTGGAATTGCATGGTTAAGTCCTTAAAATCCATGAAAATGGGGCCTAGAGTGTGTAACCATTCAACACCAAGAACAATGTCACAACCACCCATGTCTATAGAAAACATATGGTATTTCAGGTGATACTGACCAATTTGAAGTCACACATTTTCACATCGTCCCCCACATTTCATGGAACCACCATTGGAAATCATGATTTGAAAATTATTGACAGCACGAATGTAACAATTGACTTCTTGGGAAATGCAGTGATGAATAAAGTTATGGGTTCTACCACTATCCACAAGGATGATGACTTTCCTATTTTTTATGTAACCAATTAATTTGAGAGTCCGGGGAGAAGAGAATCTAGTGAGGGAATTAAGTGAAATCATCGGGTCAACGTCTGGTGGTTCAGAGGGTGGGGTAAGGTCAGATGGTGGGGGGAGTTCCTCAATAGGTGGAAGAATAACATATTCTTCAGACATATCGTTAGTCACAGCCATAAAAATATTTTTTTCCTTACACTTGTTCCCAGGAAAATACTTGTCGTCATAATTATAACAAAGACCCTTGAGTTGACATTCAACCATTTCAGCCCTGGTTAATTTATAGATCTTGAGGGGAGTTGCAGGAGGGGGAAAATTGGTGGGTTTAGGGAGAGGAGGAAAGGAGGGTTTGCAGGTCTGGGAGATATAATCTGTTGGGATTCCTTGGCTCATTGAGTAGCTTCCAACCAATTCTGGGGGTGTTCCATGAGAACATGGGCATGGATTTCATATTTGAGGCCACTGATAAATCATTACCTAAATAAATCATATGGCATGCCCTCCGTTCTGAAATCCAAGTGAAAAAATGCGGCAATAAAGTCTTGCACTGTTTTAGACTGCTTTAACTTAGTCAAATGGCCTAAATGGTGGGTGTCAAATTCAAAGCGGGCGTAAAGTTCGGCCACAAACTATGTCCAAGCAAGATACCCTTGGCATGCCTTTTTTCTCCATTTCCACCATTGCCATTATTTTGGATCCATATGTAGGAAACCATAATGAAGCTTGGATAAATCATTAGTAATTCCAACAAAAGAGAAATAATGTTCCATTTGGGTGACCCAACCTATAGGATCTGATCCATCAAATTTGTTCACCTCAATTCTGGGAGGGAAGAGGTCTCAATAAAAGTGGGTAGTATGAGGGCCTTGGTAATGGGAAAAGTCATGGTCCTCCTAATAAGATGGTTGTTTAGAAGAGGAAGGGTTCTAGGAATAGCCCAGGAAGTGTTCTTTGAGGTCTTTGATGTGGGAACATTGTTCCTTGAGGATCTCAATAGTTGAATTGATTGAGATAATGTTGGAATTGATAGTCTTGATGTCTTCCTTGTTCTAGTGGTTGTCATCAATCAAGGCATTGATTTCTTGGGCTCGTGTGGTATTCATTTGGATAGATGATCGGGAAAATGGTATAGGGGAAACAAAAGGGGTCTGGAGGGGTGGGTGGGATCATGGAGAAAAAGGGTGTCAAATGATAGGTACCACTGCAATCAAGGAGAAAATGGGGATCCAAAGAGATAGGAGCCAAATAAGGGTATCAAAGATGGGTCGGGTCCACAAAAAACAATTGTGTTAAAAATGATATCTATCACTAGAATCAAGGAAAAGAGAGGAACCCAGTGGGATAATGATCCAGATTCGGATCCAGGAGCTTGATGGGGCTCAGAAAGGCCTAAAAATCAATGTTCTTAAAATGGCTTAAAAACGAATGTGTGTGTAGGCTTCATCGATACGAACCCAACACAAATTGAACGGCCTCAAACGGACCTCGTATTCTCCTGATATCGCGTTGTATTTGTTTTCCCAAACAGGCAAAAAGTCAACAGTCAACTAGCAAAAAGTCAATGTTGACGTCAACATGACATCATGCTGACATCATCATGTTGACGTAGCATTGAGACACGTGGAAACACAACAATAGGTTGACTGGGAAAATGACAGTGATCCAATGAGATGTTGACAAGTGGCACATTCTCGACAAATTAAATGGTGCCACGTGACCCAGGCATGGGCTGTCACGTGGCACCCTATCATTTGATGGTTGGATAAAAATTTTGGAACTCATGGGATTCAAACCCATGACCTATTGGTAGAGGAAATGACGTAGGGGCAAGGCGAATTACCAACATTCTAGTGTAGGGGACTTGTTTATACAATCCCACACTAACATATATAAAGTGTTCATATGGTAGATCGGAGGAAGAAGGGGGTTGGGGCCTAGCCCTAGCCCGCGGGCTTACGCTCCATACAACCGCAAATTTAGACTCAGGGGCACTCCATTATAGTTTAACCAAAGGTGCAGGGGTTAATTCTTAGAAATCGGGTTATTCCATATACTATGGAGTAGTGACCACAGTTTTGGGTGCACCATACATAAGTGGTCCTATTGTTTCACACCACATGACCATGTATGCAGGCTAAGGGCCAGTGCGCATCCCTTAAGGGTTGGCGCTTGGCCACATTATATGAATGTGACCCTATTCTAGTGTGCGCGCCCAGGGCCTTTGGGATAAATTTTATTTTTTGTTACAAAAGTGGTTTTTTGCACTTATATTAGTGATTTTTATGATTTATTCAGC
>JZKD02S1275668.1:0-12114 GCA_000966675.3 Picea glauca | reverse complement strand
GTCGAGGTCAACTAGTGGCAGGCCCAAAATCCTTCACGACTGGTGTAACTCTTGATCCTCCACTATGTGTTATGATCAAAGACACGCTAGGGATATCTATAATCGTTTGAAAACCAACACACACTAGAAAAAGTACCTATGAGATCAAACAAGAAGTCACTAGTTAGTTGGAAGAATAGTTACAACAACCAACACTAGAGAAACTTACTGGTGCAAGTGAAACTCAAATAAGGAAGAACCCTCTGGGTATACTCTGCAAATCATGGCTCGATGTTTGTCCTAGGTACCATGGTATAACCCCACAAACACCTGTGTAAGTGACTAGAATGATAGGCAACTAGGTTGCCAACGCGCAAACAGTCACCAGGCGAGTACAGTCGACAGTCAAGTGGATTGCAATGAGAAGGGTATCAAGAACGAAACCTATCAAGGGTATCAAAATAAAGTGTTCTGAAAGATGACTGAGGACCTTGAACGGATTTTAGACCCATGAAGATCTGTGGAAAATGCAATCAACGAAATCCCAAGATAATCCCTCTATATGCATTCCCCACTATGCTTGGTACGGATTTGGAGGGGTTATCTCCACTACCTTTCCGCATGCAACCTCATGTTTAGCTCCTGTGTTAGAGGGGGGTCCCGAATAACTTTGACGATACTGGACTTTTAACACTCCCTAGCACATACTCTTATGTTTGTTTATGCAGCCTTGAAGAGTTTCCTCTCCAATCTTAAATCAAGGCTCTAGCCTAGACTAGTTGATGGACCCTACAGACATAAAGTCTAGTTGATTTTAATTAATCATTAATTTTAGTGGTTGTCTTAAGTCAAAGGGAACGAAAGTGAAACTAGTGATTTTTTTCAGAGACAAAAGAGAAGAGCATATAATGAAACTGCAAACGAATTACTTCTTCACAAATTCAAATTTTCATATTCAAACTCTTTAACCAACATTTTAAACACTTTTTTTTCTAAGATCCTTTAGCAGAAAACACAAAACAAGATTTCAATCGACTACGAGCTACTTATTGTCCTAAGTAAATCAGTCAAGAACTTACAAAAGAAATATTTTTCCTGATGATTAAATCAAACAACCAACTACTTAATCCAAACCAAGAAATAAAAGATATATAATTTTTATTTTTTAATGCTTAAAAAGAAAAAAAGGGAAAAAAGATGACAAGTAAAGACCAAGAAATGACTTATGGCCTAAGTGAATATCACAAAGAGTTACTGACAATAACACACAAGCTAATTGAAGCAGACTCTCAAAACTTGACTAAAAACCCTATTACAGAAAAATAGAGGAAAACATTTTAATGAAAAAGAAATCTATGTTGTAATCAAACCTAAGCTACATACTGTTATGATAGAGACCCAAACTAGATCAATAAAATACCTGAGAGGTGTGTCTCCTGAAAGGGAAGAGGATGATTGCCTCTTCTAAAAAAAAAATTCTCAATAGGTACGCTACTGATAGCTCAACAACCAACATATGTACGTGGGTTGTGAAAGGTCAGGGAGAATATGCATGCGTGCAGGCCTATTACAAGCCGCATGCACCTATGCAACTCCTTAAAAAATTGAAAACAAGAAATCAAGCACTGGCAGGGAGCACTCGTACTAAGAACCAGAATCCCTCGAAGACACAAAAACTTACTTTGACAGAAAAAAATGCAAGGAAACTTTGTTAAAACCAAGCTAATATGAGGTTATACCTAGGCTATAGACTACAACAACAGAGACCATAAATAGATCTAGAAAACCCCTAAGAAGGATCACTTCTGACAGAGAAGAGAATGACTTCCTCTCTTAAAAAAAAAAATTTGAACTCAGGCACGCTACTGACCCTTTAGCAGCCAGCGTATGTACACAGGTTGTGTGAATTCAGGGCGAGTATATACACGTGCATTCCTTATACAGGTCGTGTATGTCACTGTAGCTTCCCAAAAAAGAAAAAATAGTCAAGCGAAGAAATAACAGAGTACTGGTATGGAAGACCAGAGTCCCTACTAGCTCAGACTCTTGCAAAAACTCAGAAAAAAGGTAATAAAACCAATTTAAAACACCCAAAAAATATCCCCAAAAACCCTAGAGATATCACCAGTATGGTCCTCAATTCTATTGTGGGTGGGAAATCCCCCACAAACTAGCACTAAGGGTTTAGTAATGCATGTAGAAAATAACCTTCAAAAGTCTCCTACTTTTTACTATTATCCTGACATAGACCCCACATTCATGCATAAAACATAATAATAAAAGGATCAGGTAACTCTACCTTAAAATCCTCACTCGATGTTGATCCTTTTGTGTTCACTTGCTCCTTGACTACAAGTCTCCTCCCAAAGCTAACTTACATTCACAAATAGACAAACAAAGAACTATTAACATGGATCTCATATATGAATTAGTGGGTTAGAGGTTCCAAAAATATAAACGAAATTGAATATTGAACACGTCATATGGAGGGATGGGAAAAGTAAATATTTCTATTAACCTCACAAAAGTCACTTACAATGGTGAGATTGACTACTGCTCCTCGAATCTGGTCTTGGTCTCTTCTTCAACTATGCACCAACCGCTTCCACATATGCTTCTCCTCTTCAATTCTCACACAATGGTTCTGAAAGTTTGGGACAAGGGGAATGTCAAATCGAGTAGAGTTTCTTTATTATTATTTTCCTCCTGCAAATGGTACCCCTACCCCTTCTTTTATAGGTTGAAAAGGGCTAGGTATTTGGTTGAATGAACAGATGTAGGTGGTCAAACAGTTTTAGGAAACCTACCCATAAATTTATATTATGCCTGCACCTTTCTATTTTTCGTGCTTTTGTAGGTACATGTGGGTTGTAGTGTGTCAGCTAGCGTATACACACATGCAGTAGTGGAGCAGGGTGCGTATGCCTTCAAAAAGGGTGTTTTTAAGAAGTTGTTCAATAGTGTCTTGGAAAAAATGGAAAATGAGATGGCCTGATGCCAGGTAAGAATGTCAGGTGAAAATTAGGGTTATAACAAGAATGACATGTGTCACCCCTTAATGAGGAAACTTGTCACCCTGACCCTTACCATGTGTTAGTTTTTGGTTCGTGCCCACTTGGCCAACGTGGTTGGTGATGTGTCCAAGACTCTGGGCATCTGGATAACTTCAAGAGTTTGGAATATTTGGCATAGTATGGTAAAGGAACATTCAATGAAGATCATTGATCTCTGAATGCCAACGTTCAACGACGATCATCGATTTTTGACAACTGAAACAATCGACGTCAATTATCGATTACTGAATGCCGAAAAAGGGACATTCAACATAAAAATTCAAATGTCAAATGAACGAAAACATGGAGATATTTTGGGACTTAGATGGGTGAGAAAAAGGGGCGTTCAACGCCGAACACCAAAGACCCCAACTAATAATCACCCAAGGAAATTCAAGAGGAAATAACTTGTAGAACATAGCTTAGATTTTAGTGTGATGGTGATCGTTAGAAATCTCATGGCAAGAAATAGCCAATGAGGACCTCAAAGGGATGATTCAATATGATTAGAGTAAACAAAAATTTTGATGCCCCATCCCTAGAAAGGGTATTTAGGGATCGAGTGTGATACAAATTGGTATCAAAGCATGGAAACAACATTGGACCTTCTTGGGTTCATGCATGAGTCACATAAAAACATTATTAGAAAAACTTTAAGGGAGAGGGTGTACTACCCTACCCTACCTAGTAGAGCATGATTCAAAAATAGGCTTGGATATGCCAGAGAACATTCAAAAGGCTAGGCTAACATGAGACTACTGAGAGTAATACTGTCATATGGAATTTATCTACATAAGTTCTTTGAAGGATGTAGATTAAAATCCAGTTGGGGTTTTAACCAACGAGATTGAATCATGCTAGTCCATGGAAAATGAAACCTATCATTTCTTTGGGAACTGATAGTTGATCCTACAGGAGTGGGATTATGACGATGGGAAATAATAGAAAGAATTGGATGTGAATGAAAGGATCAGTAGCAATAATAATTACTTCTTTAATGAAGGATTAAACATTTTATATGTGTATAACCCCTCACAATCATAGGAATGAGTCTGGTGACCATTCTCTGAAAAGGGAGAGCATGCGCAGATCTTGGTTTTGAAAGGGAAATGAGAAACAAATTTTGTTTCTGGGTACAAGAATTGTTGGGTAGGTTTCTTCCAATCAAGCTGATAAATAGAGTTGTACAAATATAGAGTGATTGAGTGAGAAATTACAATAGCCTCCCTTGCTTGGTGGATAGGAAACTAGTCTTCCAGAATTCTTGTGGGAGGAGGAGAGTGACCTCCATCCCTGAATGTTGTTGGAAAAAAGGAATAAATCTAGGTGTAATGGTTAATACTGATTATGACCTAAAGATACTCTAGAATTTTGAACTAGAATACTTAGTAAGTAACATAATTCAAAATTGTATCTGGACTTTAAGGGAATAGTCCAAATGTTATTAGACATTAAAATATATTATAAATAAGGTAAAATGGTTCATTAAATGTTGATCCTGAATGTGGTAAAGGAAGTATTGGGCCACTTCTAGAATCCCAATGGGTCATGTTGACATCCATAGGTGGATGATAACCATATGGAAATATCTTGGTATACTTAGATAGCTACAAGAGGGAAGATTAGTGTTGAGTATCTCTATGGAACTTGTCTTGAGAATGGCAGTAAGATCCTTGGGAGAAGGTTATGGAAGTATGATATGTCCATGTACATGTATGACATGGAAAGGGTGCAAGAAATGAGCTTGCATGATGTATACTTGGGCTAAATGTGTATACTCTTGAGTGCATGGATTTAATGCATTGTGAAGCTTCTTGATATGAAGCCTGATATTAATACCAACTAGGTATGAATGATATTAAATGTTCAAGTGATGCACATGTATGATGTAAGAGTGTATGTATACTAAAGGAACAATATGGCTTCCTTGATGAGTGATATGTAAGGAAAGAACTACACTTTCCAAGATTGAATGAATACCATGGATGCATGGCCGAATCTACTCTAAGGAGTCATGAAAGATTGGTTTTGAATGATATCTTGAAGGGAATGTGTTCCATTCCCTTAGGAAAGGCTAGTATAAACACATGAAAGATTAAATGAACAAGGATGCTCTGTTGTCATGAAAAAAGGAAACATGATTAAGCCTTTGAGGACTGCATGAGAACAATTGTGAATAATTGTGAACAATCATAAGTTAAATGAATTATGATTATGCATATGGTTAAGCGCATCATGGATATAAGTTAGGAAAACAAGGAATATGTGTGGACAGATAATCTAGATGCATAACATAGATGCATGTTTATATTCTTTATGGAATATTTGGTAAACAACCAAAGCTAACTCAAGGTTGAGGCCATCACAGATAGAGAAGGATATGCAATAAGGAAGTTGCATGCTGAAGGAGTCCCTATGGAAGAACTGTGTGAAGAATCTGTTAGGAGAATGGAGTCACCACCTTAATGACTACTGCGAATTGAACAATGGGATACAATCCTAGTTATACAAGAATCCTGGATTACATTCTAAAACAAAATATATGAGTGGAAAAATAACCCACGAGTGTAGATCATTTTGATAACCGAATGATAATGTGCAATGTGCACATGGTCATGGCTCATTATGATCAAAAGGCTTTTTATTAAATCTTGTTGATGTATTCTAAGAGTTAGGGTGAGACTAACCAAGGCTACTCAAGGAAAAGAGCACAAAGATCACAATAACAAGTAGATTTCATAATCAAAGAAGGAGAAAAGGAGGAACACTTTTTTCACCCTAATAACTCTAGATTGTTTAACAAAATTGTAGGTCTTAGATGAGAAGCTATGACGAACAAGTACAATTGGATAAAGGAGAATATATAAGTAAGTAATTTTGAATGAATAGGCTTGGTTGAAGCCATATTAAACAAAGGAAATAAGGCCTTGGAAAATAGCCCAGTTGGATTGAAAGTTCCAGGATGTGTAGACGGAGTTGTAAAAGGGAAGATCTCTTAACTCCTTTCTTGTTGTATATTATGTTTTCTCTAGGATGAGAAATGGGTGTGTTGATGAAAGGTAAATGTTTGACACCATAGAGATGATGATTGCATGACTGTAGAAACAATTGAGAATTGTTTTGTTGTACTCATGAAAACATTAGGAATAATGTAATGAAGTGCATAAAGATATAATAGGACATATCTAAAAAAGTTTAATTGACTAAAATGATATGATACATGCATTTTTGTTTTACCTAAAAACTAATATATATTCATGATGGAGGACATGGGTAGAGAGGAATTGGATTTGTTGAGAAAGACAGTTTCCAATGATGGACAACCTCAAGAAAATAATAACTATGAAGAGGTTGTTGTTAAAATATTGTTGAAGGGACTTTAAAAGTCCCCACAAAGCACCATTGATGAGGTAATATATTAGAGGGTGCTAGTAGCCAAAGAAGGTATAAGAATATTCATACCTATGTGGAATGAGGTATGAAGGGAATTGGTAGGAATCCCTTATCAAATATTTCATTATCCTAATTATATGAAAATAATTTTGAGTTGTTGTTGTATGCCATTGCTACCCAAGTAGGGTAAGATTTAGGAAGGAAGAATCTGAACAATAAAGAGAGGAAGTCTATGCCAGTCAAGGATGAGCTAAAATCCTTCGAAGAAAATGCATGAGTAAAGAGTACCATGGGTACAATGACCAATATAGGGATATTGGGGAATAAAGGTGCTGATAGTCAACATATTGCATGGAATTTCTTCGAGGAAATGTAGGTTTTCATAAAGGGAAGACAACGGATTTTCCATTGAGGAAGGTTTTGAGCACTCAACACACCCTAAAAAGATTATGCCAATTTTTTACTTTTTGGGTACCACTTGATCTTTGCACTGTCTGACTCAATTTCATTTTGAGAAATATTTTTGTCTTTTCTTATTGTCTTGACTCTCACTAGCTATTCAGGTTTTTTAATTGATAAAACCCCATGAATTAAAAGGGTTTAACACCTAAATAAAGAATAAAAAGACAAAACACTTCACCTGACACACTCAGATTTGACATCAGAAGGAATTCAAAGATGGAAAAGAACCACTGGGGAAACCTCAGTTGCTGAGTGTTGATCTTCATCGACATTAGCAAAAGGAAGTTTTTTTTGCGATAAGTCTTACATAAGTATATCTCCGATAGTCGATCTTCATCAGCATCAACAAAAGATTTGGTGAATAGATGTTAACGAAGAAAGAAAAGATATCATCAATAGCCGATACACGACGCGCTCATCAGAATCAGGGAAAACCTAAATGGATATCAACAAACATTTTGACTGTGCTAAAATATATTCCCGATTGCCGATCCTCAATGCATTTTTGGCATTGAGGCCTTTTTGAGGAAGCTAGTCTAAAGAAAGCACTTGATAGGTTTATCACCAATCGTCGATCCTGGACACATTTTCAGCATTGACAAAACAAGGTTTTCTTTAGAACACACAACTTAAGGAAATCCCCGACTCCGATTAATACACGCGAATTAGGTCATCGGTCTTCAACGCCACATGTCTTTTCTATATTGGAGAATCGTACAGTCTAGTTTTACCATGAGTGATTATTGGCTCCCTAGGTCCAAGTCACACCTCCGAGTAATCTTTGCCACAAAAACATTATATGACAATAATGATCGGTGTCTGATATTTTGTGAGGGACATCGACGAAAATGTTCCTAACGCATCCCCGATGCACCCATTGAGAAATCCACATGATGGGACAATTTAGGGTTAGATATGATTAGATTTTGAGCATTTAATGGGATAATTAATAACAAATCCCACATTAGTTTCTACCTTGTGTGCCAATCAAAACGACCATTTAAAATCACCGATAGACCACATCACCCCCGCACCTCTACCGTCAACCCACTATGAATTTAAGTTGAAGAGATTCGGTGACATATTTGTTTAAATTTCACTCATCACCCGAATTGAATGGATGATGAGATGTGGTAAGTTATTCCCTGTTTTAAATTCTCTTGACTCGTTGTAAACGAAATCATTCTGCACACAAGGAAATTCAGTTCATCCAAAGAATCAAGATGATTAATTCAAAAGATGCAGAGATCTCGTGAGTATCAAATAACCAAATTTAGCAAGATTTACAGGTATGTATCCAAGTATGTGGATTTTACATGGTTTCATTTCATATATTTTTATCCAGTTTTTTTTCTTTACACAGTCTTTGAAGGTTTATTTCAATTGCAGGAACAATTCCATTGAGAAACCCAACCAGCAGATGATTTTTGAGGGCTCCAAAGCTAAAAGAATCAGAGGTAGACGAAGGCTCCTCTCCAGGGGTCATAAAACAATTGGAATACACGTCGAGACTAGAGCCTTTCATAAAAAAATCATCGAAGAAGGCTTTCATCCATCATTCAGCCCTTGGAGATACAAAAGAAAGAACAAGATCCAATATGGAACTCTCTCATTGGGGAGAACCCTTTAACAAGATCAGTCAGGAGGAATACCAAGAATATTTACCACACAATGATCTAGATGTTAGAGCGCTTGATGACGAAGTGTTCCCAAACATCCAAAGTTCATACCCACATATGGTGGTGAGAAGAACTCATGTTTTCCCCTGTATTGAAGTTATGAAGTGGCTCATCAATCACACAAACACACAAAAGTTTTTGATCAATGATTACAATGGTGTTTTTGTTAGAGTGTTATTACCGGTGGAAGTCCAGAAGTATTACAAGCTTAGAGACCCTTAGGAGAGATTAAACACATATTTTATCATGAAGTTCTACGAACTCCACAACACTAGCTAGGTGATGGCTTCATGGTGAAGGGAGGACAAGAAATACACCAACCGGAGCACGGGATGGTACTCAAGGAAAAATTTAAAGAATCCATACATCTATTTGATGGTTTTCATCTATCGATTATATGGAGAGAAGGAATGCTCCATATTTTTAGAGGCATGGATGACCTTGGCTTACATAGTGGCTATCTCCAGGATAAATTTCATTAGGGGAGCCATCATTTCTAAACAATAGATCACATGTATACAAGAGGCTCAGACATCGAAGGAGGGAGAGATACCATTTTTCTACATGGCTTCATATTTTCTTGATGTCATGTGCGCCAAAAACATTTTCTCCACCATGAATCTGAGTTGGCATGTCACAGATCTACTGGTCCATGTCTATTTAAACATCTTATGGGAGAACAAATATAAAAATTCTTACTCCCTCATCTACGATGAAATCATTGCATGAATTTATTTCATTCTTTTTAAGAAAGAATGCTCAAGACTATCGGTTGCGGCCAAGAAGATGAAATCAAAGGTAGGCCATTGTTACTTTGATGAGAACAACACCTACATCCGAGTGTTCAAGGATATTGGAGCACCACATATCTTACCAGTTCATGTCTCAAAAAATCTTGTAGTAGAGAGATATGTTATCAGACCATTCTGCAAGTCTACAATGACACCCTGGTCAAGGACAAGAAGCGGGTGTTCATTCCCTATGGTTTCCATGTAGGTTTCTACTTGTTTAAAGACACATCTAAAGAAAAATAGGAAGGGTTGAGCCATCTTGAGTTAAGGTTCTAGACAGGTCAGTTTTGCAAGCATGATCCAAAGGGCCTAGTCCTGTAATACACTTCACAAGTGTCATCTTGTTGGTTGTACGCCCACCACAAATTTGAATATGAATTCTTCATGGAATATGCCCAAGATTGGGATGAGGTGGTAGCAAGGATGGTCGAACCCAAAATGTCTAGGTTCATGGAAATGCACCTAGATGAATAGGAAATTACCATAGAGCAATCAGATCAAGTGGCTCTTAGAGCTAGGGAATAAATCAGAGCGATCGAAGCAAAAGAGGTTCCCCTGGTGGCCCCGGTGCAGGATAGAGGTTTCCCTATGACACAGGACGTACAGGAAAGGGGATTTCTCATGATAGAATAGGTGAAATGAGTAATTGATCAGCTGCAAGATGAACCAGACCTCATAGGAATGATAGAGGGCCCTACCAAAAACCTAGATGAAAGTCGGGCAGGCCCAAGCAGCCCTGAATTAATATAAATTGATGAAATCATTGTGTTAGACAACCCTGAAATTACAAATCCATAAGTGGGATCACTGGAGGATGTTTCAGATCATATTGAGATAGTCAGAACATCAAGGAGGAATAGTGCACCTGATGCTCAAATTTGGGGCCTTCCATAGAATGAACAAGAGGTTAAAAGTGTCTTATACATGGAGCTGACTGATGCACCAGAGACCCAAGAGGATAGTCTAAAGGATGAGCCAGGGTCATTCGAACAAAAGGAAGAAGCTCCAGAAAAGGAAATCAACATATCAATGACCAATTATCATGTAAGTACCAAGCCTACCCATTACACCTCAATTTCAATCAATACTCAACTTCTTGATGAGAAACAAACAGAAGTTGGACCTTCAGAACACATGGAGGAAGTTCAAGAATCCAGTCTTGAACAAATATATACCATCGGGAGCTTGGGAAATGTGATCACTTGAGGAGAGAAACAAATCCTTGAACCCATGGATGAAGTCACCGACATACATGCCATTTCTTATGATCAGAAAAGGAAAGCTATCATGTAGATAACCACCAAGAAAAGGAGGATCACTCTAGATCACTCCATCCTCATCACCACCGAGGAAAATTTGATCAACACAGAGCATACCAAAACATCCAAACTTATCGATGTAGGGATGGCACTCACAGATGCCACCCTAGATAGAGAGAAAAGTGATGAAGAGGAGTTGGTTGTTTCTCTAAAAGAATGGGAACATTTGCGCCAGTTGGAGAAATATTACAAGGACACTACATAAGTCGCGATGTTCCTAAGGAATGAATTCAAGGAGGCCTACAACAAATTTATAGATGAACGACACCTATTCACTGCAAGGATAGTTGATATTCAATAAGACACCCTCATGGCACTGGCAACATGAAAGGATATGGAGAGGTGGTACGTGAAAGAACACCAAGCGATGGAAAGGATTGACTATATCAGCACAATTCAACAAGGACAAGACGTCGAAGAGCACGACATCCGTGTACTAAACAAAAGAATCATTGACCACATAAGGAAATTGGATGAATATTGGGTAAAAATGGCTCAGGAACCTCATTGGTAAATCCAAGATAAATGGGTCGAGTGCAAGAAAAGTTGGACAAAGATCAACAGGGCAATGAGAGACATCAACCTCCTTGAATTCGGCACACCCGATGACTTTTTCTACTTGCGTGACATAGTCAAATCACATGTCGAACAAGACTCATCATGGGCTGCAGAAATAGCGAAGGTGGAAGACATGACATCAAGACAAGTGCAGTAGTTCATGGAGCACCCGATCAGAGCTCGATCCATGTTGCAGTAGTTAACTGATAGAATATTCAAGTATCAGGCACGAGAAATAGAGATAACAGAGATCCTTTTGGATCCAATGGAACAACATAGACTCTCATATTTAACACATGCAAGGATCTCTTCATCAAGTGGTCATAGTACGAGAATATTCATCTACTCAAGTGAGATCATTTGATGAGTATTTGAAGACTGATAGAAGAAAGTGCCATGTGGCAAGTTTTTGTTTTACTTAGCTACACTTTAATAGTTATTTAGTTAATAGAATGTTATAAATAAGAGGATCAACCTGTTAGCAAGAGTTAGATGTTTGTTTCAAAGACCCTCTTGTTTGGATTTTGCAAAGAACTATTTTGAAGATGCCTTAATTGAGAATTCATGTTTAGGACTAGAGACAAGTTTGTGTTTTTCATCAAAAGTATGTGTGAATAGATTTGAAGAGGAATTATTTCCGATTCTATCTAATGAATGGATTTTGTAACGAGTAAGAGATTCTAAATCTATTGATAAGTTATCTGATTCAATGTTTTACAGTTCTTGTCTTTAATGATGAAAACTAAATCGTTTTGTTATTATGTGATTGATGATTAGAGTTAAGAGAATTATTTTTCTTACCATCGTTTATTGCATATATGTTTTCTTTTGAAAATCACACCTCAGTTGATAATTGGAACACCAATAGGTTAATGTATTA
>JZKD02S1275613.1:0-12114 GCA_000966675.3 Picea glauca | reverse complement strand
AATCTAAACTATGCCAGCTTGAAGAGGTATATGAAGAGGAACCCGTAATCCCCAATACTGCAATGAGGGAGGTTCCCAGAGCTGCAGAACCAGTGAGGGAAGTCATAACTTCCCCCGATGAGGAACTTCTAGAAGACCACGATATAGTAGAATTGCAAGAATCTCATTAGATGATGATCCTCCATAAAAGAAAGCCAGCTTGGGCTAGAGAGATTATTCAAGATGGAGAGAAGTACAGTGTTCCCCAAGGAACTACGAGACAGGTGAAAAGAAAAAATCCATTCTCCAGTTATACGTCTTTGATGTGTGATCTCCTAGAAGAAGAGCCTACTTGCTTTGAAGAAGCCATTCAGAGGAAAGAATGGGTAGATTCCATGACAGAGGAATACCAATCCATAATGAAGAATGAAGTATGGGAAATAGTTCCCAGACCAAAGAATAAAGATGTGGTATTCTCCAGATGGCTCTTCAAAATAAAACATGTTGCTGATGGAAGTATTGAGAAGTATAAAGCAAGATTTGTCGCTCGTGGATTTTCCCAGAAGGAAGGCATTCACTATGAAGAGACATTCGTTGCTATGGCCAGATACAATTCGATCAGAACCATAATAGCTCTTGCATCTAAGATGAAGTGGAAGCTGCACCAAATGGACATGAAGAAAACTTTCCTAAATGATGTTATTGAAGAGGAAGTGTAAATAGAGCAACCTAAAGGATTTGAGGTTGAAGACAGGAAGTCTCATGTCTGCAGATTGAAGAAATCCTTATACGGATTGAAGCAAGCCCCTAGAGCTTGGTATGGACATATAGACAGTTTCTTGACGAGCTTAGGCTTTACCAAAAGTAAAGTAGAATCTAATCTCTACTTCAAAATCATGAACAATGAGCCAGTAATCTTACTGCTATATGTAGATGACTTATTCTTAAATGGAGAAGAAAAGAACATCACTGAATGTAAAAATAGACTTGCCTCAGAATTTGAAATGAAAGACCTTGGCCTAATGCATTATTTCTTAGGTCTTGAGGTATGGCAGATTCCTGAGAGAATATTCCTTAACCAAGGGAAGTACACAGTCGAAATCTTGAAGAGTTTCGACATGTTGGAATGCAAGCCCATGAATACACCCATGGAAGCAAGGCTGAAGTTGTTGGTCGATACTTCATCAGAATTGATTGATGGCACATTGTATAGACATATTATTGGATCGATGATGTAATTGATGAACACTAGACCAGACATTTATTTTGTCGTGAACACCTTGAGTCAGTTTCTGGTTGAACCCAGACGTGTTCACCTAGTGGCTGCAAAACATGTGATGAGGTAACTTAAAGGTACAGTAGATTATGGTCTCAGCTATGATGGAGATCATAATTTCACATTGAGTGGATATACTGATGCAAATTGGGCAGGAAGTGTTTCTAACAAAAAAATCACTTCAAGATGTTGTTTCAGTTTGGGATCAGCTATGATCTCATGGTAGAGTAGGAAGCAATCTAGTATTGCTCTCGACATAGTGGAAGTAGAATACATTGCTGCATGTTCTGCCAGCTGTGAAGCTATATGGCTTCGAAAGTTGCTGACCAGCCTATTTGACTTAGAGATGAGAGAAACCTTGATTCTATGTGACAACCAGAGCTACATAAAGATGACAGAGAATCCTGTATTCCACGACAGGTAGAAGCACATAGAGATTCGTTATCATTACATCCATGACATGGTATAGAGAGGAGCCTTAAAGCTCCAGTACATTATCATGGATGAACAGGTTGCTGACGTGTTGACCAAGACCCTATCTCGTGTGAATTTTTAGTACTTCCTAGATAAGCTTGGCATAGTCCGAAAGGACCTTCCTGAAAAGGGGGAGTAGTTGTTGTCATGAGATATTCCCTACTTTCGACCTTGTGGTTGTGACGTAAAGAAGGACATGTACCTTGCTTCTGACCCAGTTGTCAGACGTAAAGCAAGATGAGATGTGTTCCTTGCTTCTGACCTAGTTGTCATATGTAAATCAAGATGAGATGTTCCTTGCTTCTGACCTAGTTGTCAGACGTAAAGTAATATGAGATGTGTTCCTTGCTTCTGACCTAGTTGTTAGATGTAAAGAAAGATGAGATGTTCCTTGCTTCTGACCTAGTTGTCAGATGTAAAGTAAGATGAGATGTTCCTTTATTTTGACCTAGTTGTCAGATGTAAAGCAAGATGAGATGTTCCTTGCTTCTGACCTAGTTGTCAAATGCAAAGCAAGATGATATCATGAGACTAGCACTGAGATTTCAGCTGGATAGCTGTGACCTAAAGCCAGTCTAGTATCCTTCTTTTGACCAGATGGTTGTGACGTAAAGAAGGAAGAGTATCTTGCTTCCAACCTGAGTGTTGTGACGTAAACAAAGACATTGAGATGAGACAAGTACTGAGCTTCCATCTTGATAGTTGTGACATAAATCCAGTCTTGTATTAGGATGAGTCAACCTTGTGCTGTGATGATGATGATGTATCAGTTTTTATACTAAGACATATTGATGCAGATGATGATGGAATTCCTTTGAGAATGACAATGTTGTCGATGAAGAAAACTTCTGATGATTTATAGATACGCCAGTCAGTGTTCCAAGATGATATTGATGATGCTTTCCTCTCACCCACTTGATGCTGTTGATGATGCTATCCTCTCTCTCTCGCATGATGCTGCTGAAGAATACCCTTCTTGTTAAGGGGGAGTGTTGAAATAATGTAACTGCAAAGAGTATTCTTATTATTATTGATATATTATTCATAGGATCAATCCCCATTGTGGATTGATCATGACAGTTATTGTAATAGGACCAAATCCCCTTTTGCGGATTGGTCAAAAGACAATTGTAATAGGTAGAATAAGAAGTCGGCCCTAGCAGATATTAAAGAGACCCAAAAATATAATAAAGGTGGGTTTACCCACCCAGTTTGAGAAGTCGGCCCTACCGGTAAAGAGACACTTCACACGTTCTAGACTTGTATAAATAAAGGAGTATAGCGCCTCACTTAGACACAACTCACTTGCTCATTTCAAAGACAAGTTTAGATCTGCTATCGGAGAAGAAGGAGAGAGAGAGTGGCACATATCTGGGAGAGGAATTTATGTATTAGTTTAAGAGATCTCTTATCATTTTATTGGCTAAATATATTAAGGAAGTTTTGTTGGGTTTTCTTCCCCTAGAGGGTTTCCCAGGATAAATGTTGTGTCTCTTGTGATTGTGTATTTCTCAGTGATCTTGGATTGTGCTATTGTTATCTAATGAAATGCAAACATCTATAATAATGGATTAAACATTAACACCTCTTATTCCTTCATTGGATAGCCTTGAGCATTTGCGAGGAATATTTGGAGACTTGTGTTCCAACGTCTCACCTCGATCCATCCTTTCAAAATCCATGAAAATGAAAACATAAGGTATAAACAAGTTCAAGGCATAGGGATATATTAAAGAAAGTTACAAATAAATTTGTGAGTTTATTCTCACAAGTATGGGGTGGCCTAAACCAAAGAATAACTTCAAGGAATAATCTTATATTGAATAAAACAACAAATAAACAAAAACATAAGTTATAAAGTAACTTCAAGGCATAAAAGCATAAATCGAAGAAAACAACAAGTAATCGAAAAAATACTTTATATATTTTTAAAAACTTAAAAGCATAGGCATATATTGAAAAAATGACATCTAAATTTTTTATTGTATTCTGATAAGTATTGGGTGGCTTGAATGAGATAACTTGAAGGCATAGACATATATTAGCAACTAACTAATATGCTCAATATGCTCAAAGTGAAGCCAAAAACCCAATGAATGTGGGACCAATAATATTTTGCATTAGAAGGGAGAAAAAATACATATTCAAGTCATATAATTTGTTCTTAAATGAGAAAATATTGTTAACTACTACAATACCTCCTCTCCCCATACTCTTCATCCATGTCTACAAGCCTAGCCCAAGTTTGGACTTAAAGATATCTACGATCGATTTTTTTGGCAAAGGTGGTGTTAGCGATATTTCTTGTCTCGAGACAAGAAATAGAAACAAGACAGCGAAAGTCCCGAATCCCCGAGAGTCAATAGGGACCATCCATCTGGAAAGGACGCGTGGTAGGAGATTAGGGTTATCGGGGAGGGTCCCGACAGGGAAGCTTCCATCGGAGTTCAAGCCATCGGGATATCAGAGATCCCGGGAGCGAGAGTTTTGTGCATTGCAAAATCGCAATACACGATTTCCCGATCGTGACAAAGGTGGACCCCAGAAGAGGTCACGCGAGAAAAGGACAGGTGGCAGGCGAAATCGAGATTCGGCATATCGCGAGTCCCGTGGACTTATGCTTTTTGGCATCGAAAAGTCTGAAACACTGACGGGGTAAGGTCATAGTCATGGGTGACGGTCACATTGGCCAGGGCTAAGCCGGGAGGGCCAGAGCGGAAAAAGGTGCGTCGCGACTCGGGGAATTGCGAGTCATGGAGATATGCGCATTGTGACATCGCAAGTGTCAAAACTCCGACAGAGGTATAGAGCCGCGGTCTTATGAGGGATGGTCATATGGACCAAAGAGCCTAGTCAGGAGGGCTAGCACATAGAAAAGCGCTCATCAGAGAATCGGTGATCGGGAGTTCAAAGGGTCAAGAACTCTTGACAACGGGGAACACGAAACCCCGAAACCCGATACAGAGTCAGGGAAAAGTCACGGTGAAGAACAGGAGACCGTGAGGAAAGAAGAAGAGACCTGTGGACTGGGTCGGGTTTTCATCAGGTATTCCACTCAGGGATCTAAAAGCTGCTTCGGTTCAACAGAAAAGGAGAAAGAGGGTGGGTGAAGCCTCGCATCACCCATTTATTGTAGAGTATGGAGGCCCCAGCTGAAATTTACCCAGGAGGGTCCCTTGTACCGGTTCTCTTCAGGAAAGCCACGCTGAGTCTCCAACTCACTAGAGGAACCTGCACACGCCAGTTCAATATTCAAAGGGCTCAGCTACCCCCTGGAGTGAGCCATGCTGAATTAAGGAGGCGTATGACAGGGGAGCAGAGGACACATTTGATTGAGGCAGACTGACAGCCCATCCTGATAGAGAAGCTCCTCAACATCAAGCATTGAATTCATGATATGATCGCGCCTTCAGCATCTGAGTCAGCTCCAAGTATATGTAGGCATTTTCGCCATTTTGTAAAGGATCGATGGTTGAGCAGAGCTCCTGGTTGTAAAGTTTTAATGAAACACTATTATTCTGGTTATGCATGAACTTTTGAGACTTCTTGCCTTATGGATGCCAGTTTCTTTCATGTCTCTGTTTACACTATGTTAGAACAGCTCAGAATTGGAGGATCTAGTCAAGTTGTAGCTGTTATAGGATGATGTTGTAATGGATCATTGTAATAGTTACGTTGTCTCTGATCAGTTCTTGTGATTTTCTCAGCGCTGAGTGACTTGGAATTGGAGGATCCAGTCAAGTCCCTTTTTCAGTTTCTTGAGACCCTGAACTAAGAGGATCTTGTATTCAAGGTCTTTCTTCTGCAAACTGCTGAAAGCCTGTTGCCCAAAGTTGTTTGTTCACCTTCCTTACCAAGTCTTCCACCTGCTCATCTTTTAATCAACCCACTGGCTGAAGTTAGGATTCCAAACCTCCTTTGTTCTTTACATATCAGATCCAGTCCCCGAGTTAGAATGATATTTCCTCGAGCCTTTATCTCCATTTGATCATCCCTTTATAAACAAACCGTGACATAAAAACTGATGGGTGTTGGGCTCTTCTCTTGCAAGCAATCCAGGAGTGACTTTCAATGCTAACATTTATGGCGTCGTTGCCAAGGACGAAGTTGAAGATTTTCCCTGGGTAGAACGACATTGAGCCTCTGATTCTGAAGGTGCATCAGACATCAGAGCCCTTAAATATTGCTACTGTGCACCTGGCGACTCCACTGTAGCGACTCCATTGTTTCCACATCATTGTTTCAGCTGTGACTACTGTTAGCACACCTGAAAGCTGACCCTAAGGAGCCTTCTCGAGAAGGTTTCAGCAGCTTCTTTCTCAGCCTGAGAAGCTTCCTGGGGTAACGAAAATGTTAAGATCTGGTCTTTGATGATGAAAAAGGACTAGACACACTTGAAGCTGCACATCTTTCACCTAGCGACTCCATGGTTCATGGATCGATTGGCGACTCCACTAGTTAGATATGGAGAAAATCCTTGCTCGTAGGTTTGCTCCTTTTAATTTCTCTGCTATTCCTGGTTTTCCTAATGTTGTCCCCTCTTTGGATGAATGGGGTGATTATTTGCCCATATTTGGAAAATGTGAAGAGGGAAACCTGACTCAGCACCTCAGTGAGTTTCATGAACTCATGCATCAGTGGGAGATACATCATGAGGATGTATTACTGAAAATGTTCATGTTCTCGTTAGCAGGGGATGCACATAAATGGTATCATTCTTTACCCCCGGCTACCATTTCTTTTCTCAGTGATTTTCATGCAGCTTTCACCACCTATTGTCAGAGGCTGTATCCCCCTGAGTTAATTTTTCATAATTTTTGTGAGGGATACCACAACTCTATACAAGAGAAAGTTGTTTTTGACGAAAGTTGTGGGGAGGATCTTGATGACCTGGATCAGAACTCAGTGCCTTCTCCTCCCCATTCATATGCATCCAAGGTAGGTTATGAAAGTGATAAAGTTCCCAGGGAGGAGGATGGCGCCCTGAGTAAGCTGATAGATCAGGTGAAATATCTCTCTGCCCAATTAGAAGGGTTGAAATATGAAGACTGTGCAAAGGATTTTCCAGTCCTTGAGGCAGACGCTCTGAGAAACTCTTTTGAAGAGATTTTTGAAGATTTATTAGATGAGTTACCATATACCCCTGATGAGCTTGCTGTCTTAGATCAAAGAAATAAAGAGGTAGTTGTGGAAGAGGATTTCCCTCTTTTCCTTCACGAGATTTCCCACGATGTGTTTACATTCGGGGTCGAAACGGAGGAGCGGGGGATAGTTCCATTTCTGCAAGTTGGAGAAGCTTTGTCTTCCTCCTACTTCGATGATTATTTGGAAGAAGAGCAGCAGAGCCTGACATCACCTTTTGCTTGTCAAAGCATCCAGACCACTTATGACAGTTACGAATCAGAGTCTGAGCTCGATATGCTAGATTTCCAAGAGAAGACTGCAGAGCCTTCTCCTCTATTCACAAATGAAATACAATGCGAGGAAATCAGCCCCCCTGAGAAGAAAATTGAAAAGCAAATCTTTCCCACAGGTCCTATCTATGATGATTACGAATCTGACCCTTGGGAGAGCCAAGAAAAGGCACCAGAAGAACCAGAGGAGCAGTCAAAGATGCACTTTACAGGCTACGCAGAGCCAGTTAGTGAGCAACCACCACCTGAGATCAGTGAGCCTACTTCAGTTATTCACCCGCCTGTGGTTATGAGAGACATTTGGTTGCGTGTGAACAACTGTGTAGCAGAAGAGGTTGTATTTAGCCAATTCCTCGAAAATGGCCACTCATTCGATGACCCTGTCAACAAATCCATGGAGTGGCATTTCCCCTATGCCTTGGAGCTGCCCTATTTCATCTCAACTCCAGCCTGTAAGGAGGAGTTGAAGAGTGTAGCCGTTCTGTTGTCACGGTTACACCATCTGCTGGTGATCATCGACAGAAGGAAGGAGCTTCTATCCAGGAAGCTTCTTGAATGGCTATGGTGGAAGTTCTCTTTCACCTAGCCCATGTAGAATATTTTATTAGTTTAGGATTGTGTATAAATAAGCTCCTTTGAGCATGTAGCTTTATTTTGTTACTTTTATTTTTCGGCCTGTATTTTCAGCAGCGGGATGTTTTCAGCATGACTCCATAGCCCAACAGCAAGGCACTGAAGCTGCAGAATGAGTTCTTAGAGCATCGCAGGGATGACTCTATCCCCCATGGAGCCTAATGTTAGCGATATTTCTTGTCTCGAGACAAGAAATACAAACAAGACAGTGAAAGTCCTGAATCCCCGAGAGTCAATAGGGACCGTCCATCTGGAAAGGATGCGTGGTAGGAGATCAACGTTATTGGGGAGGGTCCCAACAGGGAAGCGTCCATCGGAGTTGAAGCCATCGAGATATCGGAGATCCTGGGAGTGAGAGTTTTGTGCATTGTAGAATCGTGATACACGATTTCCCGATCATGACAAAGGTGGACCCCAGAAGAGGTCACGCGAGAAAAGGATAGGTGGAAGGCGAAATCAGGATTCGGCATATCGCGAGTCCCATGGACTTATGATTTTTGGCATCGAAAAGTCTGAAACATCGATGGGGTAAGGTCATAGTCATGGGTGACGGTCACATTGGCCAGGGCTAAGCCAGGAGGGCCAGAGCGGAAAAAGGTGCGTCGCGACACAAGGAATCGCGAGTCATGGAGACATGCGCATTGTGACATCGCAAGTGCCGAAACTTCGACGGAGGTATAGGGCTGCGATATTATGAGGGATGGTCGTATGGACCAAAGAGCCTAGTCAGGAGCGCTAGGGCATAGAAAATAGTTCATTAGAGAATCGGTGATCGGGAGTTAAAAGGGTCAAGAACTCTTGACAATGGGGAACGCGAAACCCCGAAACCCGATACAGAGTTGGGGAAAAGTCATGGTGAAGAACAGGAGACCGTGAGGAAAGAAGAAGAGACCTGTGGACTGGGTCAGGTTTTCATCAGGGATTCCACTTAGGGATCTAAAAGCCACTTCGGCTCAGCAGAAAAGGAGAAAGAGGGTGGGTGAAGCCTCGCGTCACCCATTTATTGCAGAGTATGGAGGCCCCAGCTAAAATTTACCCACGACAGTCCCTTGTACCGGTTCTCTTCAGAAAAGCCACACCGAGTCTCCAACTCATCAAAGAAACCTGCACATGCCAATTCAATATTCAAAGGGCTCAGCTACCCCCTGGTGCGAACCATGCTGAATTAAGGAGGCATATGATAGGGGAGCAGAGGATAGATTTGATTGAGGCAGACTGACAACCCATCCTGATAGAGAATCTCCTCAATGTTAAGCATTGAATTCATGATATGATCGTGCCTTCAGCGCCTGAGTCAACTCCAAGTATATGATTGCGTTTTTTCCATTTTGTAAAGGATCGATGGTTGAGCAGAGCTCCCGGTTGTAAAGTTTTAATGAAGCACTGTTATTCTAGTTATGCATGAACTTTTGAGACTTCTTGCCTTATGGATTCCAGTTTCTTTCACGTCTCTATTTACGCTGTGTTAGAACAGATTAGAATTGGAGGATCCAATTGAGTTGTAACTGTTATAGGATGATGTTGTAATGGATCACTGTAATAGTTACGTTGTCTCTGATCAGTTCTTGTGATTTTCTCAGCGTTGAGTGACTTGGAATTGGAGGATCCAGTCAAGTCCCTTTTTCAGTTTCTTGAGACCCTGAACCAAGAGGATCTTGTATTCAGAGTCTTTCTTCTGCAAACCACTAAAATCCTATTGCCCAAAGTTGTTTGTTAACCTTCCTTACCAAGTCTTCCACCTGCTCATCTTTTAATCAACCCACTGGCTGAAGTTAGGATTCCATACCTCCTTTGTTCTTTACGTACCAGATCCAGTCCCCAAGTTAGAATGATATCTCCTCGAGCCTTTATCTCCATTTGATCATCCCTTTATAAACAAACCGTGACATAAAAACTGATGGGTGTCGGGCTCTACTCCTGCAAGCAATCCAGGAGTGACTTCCGATGCTAACAGGTGGAATGTGATATGCCTTTGAAAAAGGCACGTTGAAGATAGATGGATCCAACACCTTAACTAGAGACATAGAGGTTGAAGGTTAAGTATGGCTATTGATTATAATATAGTACTTTTCTAGGTGGAACATTCAATATTGGCTGAGCATGATGGAGTTTAGGTACTTAATAATTGCAATTTTCAGTTTGGCTTAGCTAGCCAAGTCTAATAAGTGAGGCTTGGAGAGTTAGGTTTTTTCAGTCATGAGGACTGAAGCACAAATCACCAAGTCTAGGATAAGGATATAATCATTTATAAATGGGATATGATTTTACCTATGTTGATTCACTAAGGAGTTATTCAATGAAGAGAAAAAAAAATACAAAAAAAAATACATCTTTATAGGTTTAATAAACATACTAATCTAGCATATTAGATACTTTTCCTTACTTGGCTAGTGTTATGGGTTGAGTTGTTTGGAGCTCTATCCTTCAAAGACGAAATCCCAATTATATTGAAAACCAAGTTTGGGTTATGTGGGAGTGCTCAAGCTGACATATTCACCCTTGTTGCTTCATTCCCATCTTGGAGGTGGCATGCACATGAGTTGGTGCCTATGGTTGGGAGGAAAAATGAACCTATGGAGATATTTACTTAAGTGCTATAAAAACTAAGTATTTCTATCTTAAATATTTAAGTTACAAGAATTAATTATTGTATTTTTCATTTGAGTAAATGTTATGAGCATAAATTGTTGAATGATTATATTCAAGATATATTTTCTGGGTTGTCTAGGAATTATGTGTAGATTTCTAAAGTCGCGTCATCCATCAAATCATGCTATATAGTCCATAATTTAGCCTCTATTATGTAAATTAAGAGGAAACCATGCCAAATGTATGGAATTAGCATTATGAGTATAAAAAAATGGCATAACTAGAAGAAATTCCAATTATATACATGTACAAGACTATTATAAGTATTTTGATATTTTCTTCTATGTAACAAGCTAATAATTTGAGAATTGTGTGTTTGAATGATTAATTGTATAATTGGATCAAAATCATTTTGTAAAACATGCATGTTGTTAAATATTTGTCGTAGTGATTTGGGGAAATTGTTGTGCATGTATGTTTATTTCCATTGTAATTTTGAATTTATATGTTCATGTGTGTGTATAAATTAGTCAAAGGATTGCTAAGGTTTAAATGGAATCACAACCGAGAAACCTAATTAGGGGATAAGACACAATTGTAATAGTGTGCCATGACAACCAAGGTAGGAAAGTCTAAGTATAGTGAAACAATGTTTAGACAAGACAAATTGATCATGACAAGGAATAACATAGTAAGGTTTGCTCTAGTGCTCTTGGAAGCTTTTGTACATATTTTTAGTAATTCAAAGCCTCTTGGACTTTGCATGGAAATATAAGAGAACCACTAGTTTAGGAAGGAGTAAGGAGAAGCCTCTAGAACCACAAAGGCATGCACTTCAAGATTTATCATATAAGATAATAACTTGAAAATATTTCGAGGTCTTTAGAATTATCCAAGTTTCTTGTGTGTGAAAAAAGTTTCTCAGAGTTTTTCTAGTCTTATCGAATTGAATACTTTTTTTATATTTTTTCTTTATTATGTTTAATGAGTTTTTAAAGAAATAGTTCCATGAGTGTTTTCTAATATAGTTCCAAGAGTGTTTTCAATTGGACAAATACCATGTAGCACTCTGTGCGAATGGCACAAAATCCATATGAACTTTGCACAAAGTCTAGATGGACTCTGTGCACTGATGTTAAAACCTGGCTTGGTCTGATTCGTTGTTCGTAATATGTCCATGTATAAGAATCTGAATATGGACAAAGATTCAAAACAGAACCGAGGCAACAATGATTGTAGCAGCCATGAATTCCATTTCAAGACAACATTTCGATTTATAAAGTTGTCAAATAAGATTAAAATCCTAGGTTAAATCTCATCCATGCATTTTTCGGTAGAAATAGTGAAAGTCCTAACATTTCAAAGGTATTGTTTTATAAGTACACTCTAGGTTATTTTGATTTATTTTTTCTCTCTTTGGGTAGAGTATTTCCCTCTTTCCACTCTATGAATTTGTCCAAGACCCTTTGTCTTGGAGTATTGGTGCACTATTTGATCTCTTCATTGGAACAAAGGGATTTGCAACGTATTTGTGTAGCTCAATGATTAGATTACTTTCAAGTGGTAAGAAGTCCCTAATTTTCATTGACTTATTATGTGTTGGGGTCCTATAATTATAGGCGACTCGATTCTTCGACTGTTGATTTGGCGTTTCTCTCGTGATGACGAAGTCCTGGCTCAGGTGATTCTGTTTCCTCACTCCATTCTTTCCGCTCAATCCCCCATCACCCTGCTGCATCCTTCATACAC
>JZKD02S1275601.1:149547-177119 GCA_000966675.3 Picea glauca | reverse complement strand
TGTGGGTTGGGTCCCTGCATGCTCAATTCGGTGATCCTATGGATCAATGTCATATCGACTGTGATGTGTCTATCTAGCCATAGATAGCCGTCATGGTAGCATGATAGTAGGAGATTAACACATTCATTAACCTCCTAGTGCCTTCTGAAATGTGGAATCTTCATCACATTTAGGATGGTGGACTACGCAAGGTTCATAGTCCATGGTTGGGGGATCATTTTCGAGTTCTTTCCCTTATTCCTAGTCAAATATCTATGAGGGGAAAGCATATTGTGGTTCTTTTGGTCTCCTAGGTTGAAGTCACTAAATATTAATGTCGTGATATTATTCTACTGTGTTCTAACTGGACGTATCCCCTTCAGAAGGTACGCAATAAATAGGGTGTAATTGAAATCCCTCAGGACACTCTGATGACTCACCGCGCCAGCCAAAGGTGGGATGTAGTCGGGTAGGATATTCGGGATTAAATTCGCGTTCGCCGGGTCATATCGATGCTTGGTTCTCTTCTCTGTTGCAACTTAGGATGGTCCGGATCCACGAGTAGTCGATGGGGAGGCTTTCACCCCTCTCGTCAATGAGGCTTGAATCCTAGTGGACATTACTTTTTCATCCATTAAATCGATTAGAACTTCTTCTACACACTTTTCACCTGCACTGAGTTCGCCTGACATACACACTCAAGATCGGATAACTCAGATTGATGAATAGGTGCTCAAAGAAATAGAACAGGTGTTGATCTCAGTAAACACCGTGCGGTAGCAATGAGTTGTCTTGGATACAATTCACAAAAATTTTCTCGGTGCAATAGTCGACGGAATAAGTAGACGATGATGTAATGGGTCTTATCCAATGGACAAGAGGCCTTCATCAATGTGGTTATGTCCATTGCGGTGTGATCCCAATGGTCTGATGGAGATATTTCTAGTCATAACTTTTTTTATAACCATTTGGGGAGTCGGTCTAATGGTCACAATGCCTTTAATGGTTATATTTCTTTTCCATGGCGAAGTGCCATGTTGAGTTGTTTTGATATCTTGGTGAAGTTCCAATTTTGCAAATCTTCTGCGAAGCCCCCTCTGGAACATTCTACAACCTTTCTATCTTTTCTCTCTTCTTACTGAGCTTTCTATCCTTCTTCCCTATGATCTTTGTCTTGGTATTTCTCTTTCCATTCTGATTCTTACCTTCTTTTGGCATAGTAACTTCGCGTTGTTGAGATTCTTTCATAGGGTTCAAGGGAAACACTTCTTCTCTTTCTAGGGTAGGTGCTCCACTCTTCTGTGAGTCTTATTGTTTTCTTTCAACTTTGACATCCAATTTTCTGGTTCTAAATAGCTTCGATCTGTTCTCATGTTCTTCAATCAAGTGCATTATCCTCCTAGTCATGAAATATTTTAATTCTTGCTTCTTTTTTTCTAGGGATTCCTCATCTTTTCTTCTAGTCTGATCCTTATCAATCTAGGTTTTTACTAGTAACATAGCAAATTGGGTGCCACTCTAAATAAATTTAACAACCCCAAAATATTCCTTCTTAGCACAAAGCTTCACAAGTCAAGTAGAATATTGTGCATTAGGGAAACATATCTACACACGAAGCTTTCTCTTTTCTCTAGTTCCCAACAATCGCAGTTTCAGATCCTAGCATAGAAACCATTTGTTGGCACAAGGGAAGACCCAGAGTTCAATGCTCAAGAGCACACCAAAAAAACCCTAACTATTGGCCCTTTCGGAAACACCTACGAAGCAGATGAATTCTCACCCGAGGTAGAGGCAGGGGTGGTTGTAGGAATCCAGTGTCTCCAACCTTAGCTGGGACACAGATCCATGATTACAATATTCTATAAAATCACTTAGTAGTTATAGTTCATCAATATTTAACCAGTATCTACTTCACAGTTAAAACCCTAATCATAGAGCATCACAGTATTCACCCAGATCTAGTATATTCAAGAACTAAGCACATTCACGTAGGTTATTATTAACCACAAAGCATCAAAGATCTATCTATCATTCATCTACATCAAAGCACTAAGAAAGTACATACATAAACACATCTATAGAATAGGAGATCTGCACACACCTCGCCAGATCCTCCTTCCCCGAGCTAGGTTACAACACAAATCTTCTACTCAATCTCTTATAGTCACTTGCACTTATCCTTGCAAGTCTCACACATCATGCACAAAGCATGTACAACTATCACTTGCACTTAGCACTTGGTATCACACTCTTGCGCGCCTTTACTTACATCACCTAGCTTTCTATTTATACATTACAAAATGGGCCTAAATATGGGTAAACCTATGGGCCAACATCCCCATACTCATTACATAATCCCAAAACCCAAAAATACCTAAACAAGGGGCCGAGATCCTGCGATATCCACTTCGATAGCCTATCGAAGTCCCAAAATAGGTCAAACATGACCAAGGATCCTAAAAACTTGGTCAAGGGCCAACAATAAGTTCTCTATCCTGTGGTTTCCTTTTCTTGTGTATTTATTTCTGCTTCATATTAAATTATTATATCCGATATTTGTACTTATAATATGCATGCTTGCTAGTTAATGTTGTGCATAGTATATTTTGCATGTTTTTCATGTTGTAGTATGAATCTTGATCATTGCATGTATGTATTTCATGATTATTTATTAATTAATTGTTATCATAGATTCAAAATCATCCAAGAGGTGTGTTCTTGGTGTGGCATTCCCTGCCTATGGGAGGATGGGTACGTTACAAATTGGTATCAAAGCTTTTGTTTCAAACATCAGACTGTTATGGGCCAGAACAAGTGTGAATCAGGAAGATTCATTGTCACATATTTTATATATATTTGTGAATTTGGGGGAAAATGGTGGAAACATTTGAGTGAAATACCCAAATTTGTGAATGGATCTGAGTTTGAATTATTCTAGGATTGTCTAAGAAGTTAACGAATTCAACATGCAGAGTTTCAGAGCCAAATTCGACTTAGAAGGTCGAAAAAAATGATTTTTAATGGTCATTATAATGTTGGACAAAGTTTGGAGAATCAATAGTTGATATCTTTTTAGATCTTGGATCAATGGTCCAGACTCGTCCTAGGAAAAAAAATTTAATTCGAATGTTTACAAAGTTTGGCGAAATTACCAAATCAGGGACTGGGATTGATTCAGCAATTTGAAAAATGAGGAACATCGATGGTTCATATTTATTTAGTTTATTTGGGGAGTTGGATAAAATCAATTGTCAAGATCATCTTGGTCGGGAGATCAATGGCCCAGATTCACCTGTGATTTTGTAAAAAATTCTAAGTGTGGAAGTTCGCCAACAAAAATCGTCAATGGTCGATGGTCGTGGATCAATGAGTTTCATGAAGGGTTGAAGATTGACCAAAAAAAATATTCAATCATGGATGACTGATGTTCTAGGATCGACAGATTCTAGTGATTTTTTTCTTTTTTTCCTGGACAAATAAAATCGTTGATCGTTAATGACTGATGGTTGGGGATCGATAGATTTAGGTGAAGTTCTTTTTTTTCGGGCAAAGAAAATCTCCCAAAGTCCCAAACTTCAGATTAAATCTGGACCATTCATGTTTAAAGACACGTGTTCGCAGATCAACCTATTCAAGAATTATTTGTTCGGGGGATTTATGGTGTAGTGTGGTTAAGTCTCCCAAAGTTTCAAAGTTTCGAAGTCCCAAAATCGTGGGGCACTAGAGTAACATGGCATGCTGACGTCACCTAGGGTGACATGGACAGACTTGGTGCTTTCCATGTGTCACTGTGTCTCATGTTTTTCAAAGACCATTTTTGATAGTTAGTATATGACACATGCCACCCATTATATAGGGTGATCCATATGGATGTCGGTGGCCTCCCACCTATTCCAACTGGCTCATTTTGGTAATTTTCTAGTTTGGTAGTTTTTTCCCTAGTTTTTGGGTCCTTGAATTGCGGGGCCATTTTGAGGCCCTAAACAACGTTTTTTAGGGCTCGCCATAGTACTTGGATAGAAATTTCCAACGATATATGTTTCTCCTAAAATGGAGATCATATGCAAAAGTTACAACCCCGAGAAGTTGATGCACTAACTTACCCAAACAGGGCCCACATGACTTTTGGTGCTTCATCTCCTAGGGTTAGGTTTTTTGGATGTCTAGGGTTTCTAACATTCTTGTTTATTGTAAAAAGGCCTTCAGAGCCTCATTGTAAAAATATTCTTGTGAATGAGCGCAGCCGTCACATCTCTTCTCAAAGATAAGCTGCCACCATTCTAGCAAGCTTGTTTCCACTGCATTTTATAGTTTCAGCTTATTTCCTTATTGAATACAAACCAGTTTTACTGTATATCTTTTATTTTGTGTTAGGCATATTTTGATAATAATATGTATTCATCTAGTTATGTAAATATATTTTGAATCAGTGGTATCAGAGTGGTCTTATCCTTTTCGTTCTTAATGCATGTCCCCAATGAGGTTAGGGTACAGAGAATTGGGTCTCGAGCTTGTTTCTCTTGAGGAAAAAATCTCTCGCATGCCCAAACTGCCTCTCATGGCAGAAGAAAATAAATATGACAGGAACCTTTATTTCTCTATCCATAACTTCTCGAATAGAGAAAAGATTACTTTTGTGCTCCTCAAAGTTGTCCCCCATGTCAAAGATTGGCAGGAAACTTTCTGTGAGAAAAAGGAAACAGAGGAACCCTCATTATTTATAGTCACATTCACATGGGAGTCCTTCATGGATGATATTAATGAAAAATACTACCCTATTGGAAGTTATGATGACCTATACACAAAATGGACCATGCTATGGTAGGAAAGAGACCAAGTAGTGCCTGAGTTCACAAATATCTTCCATACCTTGTGCACCAAGATGGGTATCAAATATTCAGAATGACATCTAGTGCTCAAGTATCTCGGTGGTTTGCATAGATACATCTATGACTAAATAAATTTTATGAACATATCATCCTTGGGCGCGACCTACCGATATGGCATCAAAATCGAGTATAATCTCAAACAAAAGATGCAGAAATTTGGGCCTGGTAACCCCTCAAAACAAAATGCAAGAAAGGGCGGACCCAACCCACAGAACAAAGGATAGAGAAAATATAGAAAGACTCATGACAACCAGTCTAGGATGCAAGAAAATAAGGACACCAGAAGGACAAAGAAAAATATCTAGAAGTGGTGCAACTTCGATAAGAGCCCCTGGCATAACACTATTGATTACCTCTCAAAGAAGTTGTTGGTGGCTAAGGTGAAAGCCTCTAAATCAGATGCGGGTTCCGACTCTGAATCAGAAATAGAAAGGGGAAGATAGATCATAGACACAAAACCCAATGCTACCATTTCTACCACCAAGCTCCATCCCGGTGAACCAGAAGAGCTAGAGGAAGGTGAGCACCTTTTTCATTCACAGATGTGGGTGAAGGGTACCCTGTTGCAGTTCAAATTTGATAGATGTAGCCAAAAGAAACTCATCTTAGCATAGGTTTTCAACTGAATTTCCCTGTCGACAACACTGCACCCGCATCCCTACACCATCAGATGGCTCCACCAAGGAAGCGACATCCGCATCAGCCAACAATGTCACATGTCATATGGAATCAAGCCCTTCAAAGATGAGGTATTGTGTGATGTTTCCACTATCAAAGTTTGTAATGTTCTTTTGGGCCAACCATATTTATGGAAATGTCATGTTGTATATGAGTCTATACCTCATAGTTTTATTATAACTTTGAACAATAAATTGTACAAGATACCTTAGGCAATCCCACCCAGTGTTATTTCCTTGATCTCTGCCAAGAAATGCAGAAAGGTCATCTATTAGACATGGAAGTTTGTCTTCTTTGTGATTCTCTCTTAGATTGAGCGAAATATCGCAACCACATCTAGGGTCTCCACATCTGACCTCTCCACATAGTAGGAGAAAGTGGATAAGGTCGTGTAAGAGTACTCATATATCTTCTCCTCACCTATCGGGGTACCTCTGCATCATCAGGTCAAGCACCCCATCAATCTGACCCCTGATGCACCACTTCCTAATGGGCCAGTCTACCACCACTCTCTTCTATAGAATGAGGATATCAAGCGGCAGATCCAAGAACTTCTCCACAAGGAGCACATCCATCCCATCTCATCACCTTGCGGAAGCCTAATCGTGTTGGTATAGAAGAAATATGGAACTTGGCGAATCTTCATTGATTATAGAGCCCTAAATAAAAACATAGTCAGAAACCGATATTTCATTCCATGAATTGATGACCTCCTTGATCAGCTCATGGGGGACAAATACTTCATGAAAATCTATCTAAATTTTGGCTACTATTAGGTCCCGATAGAACAAACAAATGTATGGAAGACCGCCTTCAAGTCAAAGGAAGGTATTTTTTAATGGTTGGTCATGCCATTTGGTTTGAAAAATGATCTAGCCACTTTCATGAGGATGACGGATGACATAATGCGACCATTCACCAATACTTTTTTAGTAGTGTATATGGATGATATCCTCATTTACAACAAGACTTGGGAAGAACACTTGCAGCATATTCAACAAGTTATGCACACTCTACGGTAGCACCAGCTCTACGCCAACTTGGAAAAATTCTCCTTCGGCATGGACAAGGTTCATTACCTAGGCTACATCATTGATCGACATGGAATACATGTGGATCTAGCCAAAATTCAAATTCATCTGTGATTGGCCAGCCCCAACCACACTCACTGAGTTTCAAAGATTCTTGGGCCTTGCCAATTTTTACCACAGGTTTGTGTTGGGATTCTCCCATATTGCATGGGCCCTCATCCAAGTAACCAGGGGTGGTGGTAAGGATAAATATGTGTGGTTCTAGTCCCAACAACAAGTGTTTGATGATTTGAAGAAACGTTTGAGCTCATCCCCAGTACTTTCACTACTAGACCTGCAACAACCATTTGAGATCGAGATGGATGCTTTAGACTATGTTGTGGGTGTCGTTCTGACTCACCATGGCCATCCCGTGGCCTATCATAATGAGACACTATCATATGTTGTCTATAATTACCCTAATTATGATAAAGAAATGTACTCCATTGTCCAAGCCTGCCACCAGTGGAGACATTACATTCTTGGGAAGGAGACAATCATCCACATTGATCATAAGCCACTGAATTTCATGCAGACACAAGGTAAATTGAAAAATGACTGCCATTAGAAGTGGTCCATGTACTTGCAGCAATTCCACCTCAACATCAAGTATAAAATGGGAAGCACCAATTACATTGATGATTGCCTCAGCAAACCGTCAGTCACAACACTCACCATGGTGCTAGACTACGACCATGAGACCTATGGATGGCTCCAACTCTATGAGATAGACTCAGACTTCACCACCACCTAATAAATGTTGGGCGCAAATGCAGTTGTCTCTAATTTCCATATTCAATATAGGTTGATGTGTCATTTGGGCCATATATGTGTTCCATCAAGAAAGGGAGCAAAGATGATATAGGAATCCCACTACAGTTGAGTGGTAGGAAACTTTGGTGTTGAAAAGACAGTGGCAATGCTACATAAATATTTCTATTGGTAGAAACTTTGACAGGAGGTCAACAAGTATATTAGGTCCTACACTGCCTATGTGATTGACAAACCGACCACTAAGAAATAGGGCATGTACACCCCTTTTCCTACTCCTGACAAAACATGGGAATCCATCTCAATGGAATACATGTTAGGCCTCCCATCCACCAAGTGGGGAAATGACCGTGTTTTTGTGGTTATGGATCGCTTTTATAAGATGGATATTCTACTCTCCTACAAGAAGAGAATCACAACAGAGGCCACTACCAATCTCTTCTTTGAACAAGTCTGGGTAAATTTTGGAATCACACAAACCATTGTCTCATATTGGGACAGTCGATTTCTCAAAACATTATGGTCAAACCTCTAGTCACTTTTGGACACCAATATCACCACATTCACGACCTTCCACCCCCAGAGGGATGGCCAAACCAATGTAGTAAATCAAATTATACTACATATCTCGTGCATGTATAATTACAAGAACCCTTGCACATGGGATGAGAGTCTCCCCTATGTTCAACATAGCTACAATTGAGCCCTGTATAGGTCAACCAACCACAAACTTTTTTAGGTGGGGTTGGGATTCCAACCATTAGGTCCCATAGATGTGGTACTACCCCTTACGGTCACCTTGACCGAATCATCTACTGCTCCAAATGAAGTTGAAAAAGCCACCCGATTCATTGAGCGGATCTAGTACATCCGCCAATAGGTTCAAGATATCCTACATGATTTCAATGAAAAATAAAAGTAGCGCCATGATCAACACTAGGTGCCACATAAGTGTTAGGTGGGAGACAAATTTTGGTTGCACTTGCAGAAAGAGTGCCTTACAGGAACCCATTGGAATCTTTTCCCACTCCGTTATGGGCCATACACCATCACCAAGGTTGTGGGTGATAATTCGTTTGAGCTCAACATTCCTCCTTTCCTTGGCTTGCACCCAATGTTCAATGTGGATATCCTTCGACAATATTTCCCACCATTATTGGACACATTAGAGATAGCATAACAACTGACACCAATAGAGCTAAACCCCGACTTCATACAAAAATAATCCAATGATCATATTATGGAAAAACATTCCTTTGATAGACCCTTCCAATGAGATATCATGTGCCTAAAACGAAGATCGTATGCAAAAGTTAAGACCCCAGGAAGTTGATGTACTAACTTACCCAAACAGGGCCCACATGACTTTTGACGCTTCATCTCCTAGGGTTCGGTTTTTTGGATGTCTAGGGTGTCTGACATTCATATTTATTGTAGAAAGGCCTTCAAAGTCTCATTGTAACCATCTTCTTATGAATGAGCGCAACTGTCACATCTCTTCTTAGAGATAATCCACCACCATTCTAGCAAGCTTGTTTTCGCTGCATTTTACAGTTTCAATTTATTTCCTTATTGAATAGAAACCAGTTTTATTGTATATATGTTATTTTGTGTTAAGAATATTTTGATAATCATATGTATTCATTTCGTTCTGCAAATATATTTTGGATCATTGGTATCAAAGTGGTCTGATCCTTTTCATTCTTAATGCATGTCCCCAACGAGGTTAGGGTCTTGAGCTTGTTTCTCTTGAGGAAAAAATCTCTCACATGCCCAAATGACCTCTCATGGAAGAAGAAAATAAAGATGATGGGACATGATATCCCTTCAAAAGTTATCTCAAGGAAGCCCTCACACAACAAATAAATGAGATGATGGATAGTTTTGCACAAATCCTTTGGCGGCTACCAACAGGTGACACATCTTCCTCAAACAGATGTTTTTCCCCCTTCAAGGTACAAATCAACTTCGATATTACTATATTTGAAGGTCATATCGAAGCAGATGCAGTAGAAAAATGTTTGAATCTACTAGAAGGGTATTTATATATCCATAACTTCTCGAATAGATAAAATATTACTTTTGCGCTCCTCAAAGTCATCCCCCATGTCAAAGATTGGTTGGAAACTTTCTATGAGAAAAAGGAAAAAGAGGAAACCTCATTATTTATAGTCCCAGTCACCTGAGAGTCCTTTAGGGATTCTATTAAGGAACAATACTACCTTTTTGGAAGTTATAATAATCTGCACACAAAATGGACCACGCCATGGAAGGAAAGAGACCAAGCAGTGCCCAAGTTCAAAAATATCTTCCACACCTTGTGCACCAAGATGGGTATCAAATATTTTGAGCGACATATGGTGAAAAAGTATCACTGAGATCTGCAGAGATACATTTGGTATGAAATGGAGTTTCTAGAAATATCATCCTTGGGTGCGGCCTACCGATATATCATAAAAATTGAGCTGAAGCTCAAACAAAAGACATGGAAATTTGGAACTGGGAACCCCTTGTACCAAAATCTAGGAAAGGGTGGCCCCAACCCGTAGAAAAAAGGACAGAGAAAATACATCCAACCTTAGTACAACCAGTCCAAGATGCAAGCAAAGAAGGACATGGGAAAGACAAATAAAGATACTGCGAAGTGGTGCAACCTCCATAAGTGCCCCTGGCATAAAACTGTTGATTGTCTCTTGAAGCAATCGTTGGTGGCTGAGGTGAAAGCCTATGAATCAGATGTAGGTTCTGACTCTGAGTTAGAACCAAAAAGGGGGAGATGAATCATAGATTTAGAACCCAGTGTTGTCATTGCTACCACAATGCTCCAACCCAGTGAACCAAACAAGCCAGAGGAAGGCAAGCTCCTTTTTCATTCACAGATGTGGGTGAAGGGTACCCCACAACACTTCATCGTTGATAGCGGTATCCAAAAGAATATCATATCAAAATAGGATGTCAAGAGACTTTCCCTACCGAAAATTCCACACCCGCATCCCTACACCATCAAATGGCTCCACCAAGGAATAAACATCTGTGTCATCCAACAATGTCTTCTGCTATACAACATCAAGCCCTTCAAAGATGAGGTATTGTGTGATGTTTCACCTCTCAAAGTTTTTAATGTTTTTTTGGGCCAACCATATTTATGGAAACATCGTGTTGTATATGAGTCTAGGCCTCACAATGTTATTATTACTTTGAAGAAGAAATTGTATAGGATACCCAAGGTAGTCCCACCCAGTGCCATTTTCCTTGATCTCTGCCAAGCAATGGAGAAAGGTCATCTCTCATATAGGGAAGTTTGTCTTCTTCATGATTCCCTGTCAGAATGAGTAGAAGATCACAACCACATCCAGGGTCTCCACGGCCGACATCTCCACATAGTAGGAGAAAGTGGATAAGCTCATGGAAGAATACTCAGATATCTTCTCCTCACCTACGAGGATACTTATGCATTGTCAGGTCAAGCACACCATCGATTTGACCCCCGACACACTGTTTCACAATGGGCCAGTCTACCGTCAATATTTGTTAGAGAATGAGGAGATCAAGTGGTATATCCAAGAACTTCTCCACAAGGGGCACATCCATCCCATCTCATCACCTTGAGGGAGCCCAATCGTGCTGGTACAAAAGAAATATGGAACCTAGCAAATTTGCATATATTATCGGGCCCTAAATAAAATCACATTTAGAAACCGATACCCGATTCCATGAATCGATGACCTCCTTGATCAGATCATAGGGACCAAATACTTTAGTAATATTGATATGAAGTGTGCCTACCACCAGGTCTCGATAGAACAAATAGATGTATGGAAGACCACCTTCAAGTCAAAGGGAGGTATTTTTGAATGGTTGGTCATGCCCTTTGGTTTGAAAAATGCTCCAACCACTTTCATGAGGATGATGGATGATATCTTATGACCATTCACCAGTACTTTTGTAGGGTTGTATATGGATGACATCCTCATTTACAACAAGACTTGGGAAGAACACTTGCAGCATATTCAGTAGGTTATGCACACCTTGCAGCAGCACTAGCTCTACACCAACATGGAAAAATGATCCTTTGGCATGGACATGGTTCATTACCTGGGCGACATCATTGATCAACATGGAATACATGTTGATCTAGCCAAAATCCAAGTCATCCATTACTGGCCAGCCCCAACCACACTCACTAAGATTCAGAGCTTCTTGGGCCTTGCCAATTTCTAGCATAGGTTTGTGTTGGGATTCTCCCATATTGTATGGGCCCTCAGCCAAGTAACCAGGGGTGGTGATAAGGAGAAATTTGTGTGGGGCTAGTCCCAACAACAAGAGTTCGATGATTTGAAGCAACGATTGTGCTCAACCCTAGTACTTTCACTACTGAATCTGCAACATCCCTTTGAGATCGAGATAGATGCTCCAAACTATGTTGTGGGCATCCTTATAACTCAACCCAACCACCCCGTGGCCTATCATAGTGAGACATTATCAAATGTTGTCTGTAAGTACCCTACTTATGACAAAGAAATGTACTCAATTGTGAAAGCCTACCATCAATGGAGACATTACATTATTAGGAATGAGACAACCATCCACACTGATCATAATCCACTACAGTTCATGCATACACAAGGAAAATTGCATAATGACCTCCATAAGAATTGGTTCATGTACTTGCAAAAATTCCACCTCAACATCAAGTATAAAGTGGGAAGCACCAACCACATCATGTATTTCCTCAGTTGACTATCAGTTGTGGCACTCACCACGGTGCTAGACTCTTGCAACCATGAGGCCTCTAGATGGCCCCAACTCTATGAGACAGACCCAGACTTCTCCACCACCTAGCAAATGTTGGGCGCAAATGCAGTTGTAGCTAATTTCCATCTTCATGGTGGGATGTTCTGTCATCTGGGCCATATATGCATTCCATAAAGCGAGTGATCGAAGTTGATCTAGTAATCCCACTAGAGTCAAGTGGTCAGACACTTCGGCATCGAAAATACAGTGGAAATGTTGCAGAAACATTTCTATTGGTCAAAACTTTGACAGGAAGTCAACAAGTATATTAGGTCTTGCACTACCTACGTGATTTCCAAACCGGCCATTAAGAAACAGAGCCTATACACCCCTCTGCCTTCTCCTAACAGACCATGGGAATCCATCTCAATGGACTACATGTCAGAACTTCCATCCACCAAGCAGGGCAATGACTATATTTTTTTGGTTATGGATCACTTTTCTAAGATGGCAATTATGGTCGCTTACAAGAAGAGAATCACAAGAGAGGCCACTGCCAAGATATTCTTTGAATGAGTCTTGGTAAATTTTTGAATCCCACAAACCATTTTCTCATATTAGGAGAGTTGATTTCTCAGCACATTCTAGTCAAGCTTCTGGTCACTACTTCATACCAAGATCACTAAATCCATGGCCTTCCACCCCGAGACAGATGGCCAAACCGAGGTCGTAAATTGAATGATCATGCATATCCTTCACATGTATAATTCCAATAACCCTCACACATGGGATGAGAATCTCCCCTATTTTCAACATAGCTACAATCGATCCCTGCATAGCCCAACCAACCACAACCCCTTTCAGGTGGGGTTGGGATTCCAACCATTAGGTCCCATAGATGTTGTACTACCCCTTGCAGTCACCTTGGTTGACTCATCTCCTGATCTAAATGAAGTTGAAAAATCTAGTTGTTTCATTGAGAGTACCCAACACATCCTCCAACAGGTTTAGGATATCTTACAGAAGTCCAATGACAAATACAAGCAGTGCCATGATCAACACCGGGTGCCACATAAGTTTCAGGTGGGCAACAAAGTTTGGTTGCACTTGTAGAAAGAGAATCTTACATGACCCCATCAAAAGATTTTCCCACTCCATTATGGTTCGTACACCATCACCAAGGTTGTGGGTTATAATTATTTTGAGCTCAACATTCCTCTTTTCCTTGGCTTGCACCCAGTGTTCAACGTGGATATCCTTCAACCATATTTCTCACCATTATTGGACACCTCATAGATAGAAGAACAGTTGAAAACAATAGATCTCAACCTTGAATGCATACAACAAGAATACAATGATCATATTGTGGACAAACATATCAAGGGAATTCGCTAGAAAAGGATCCATCTTTATCGAGTTGTCAAAGCAGAGCAACTCCTGCACCAAGGAAAGTGGCTCACCCGAGGCCAAATTCAACAGAAATTTCCTCATATGATGGGGGAAATCAATGAAATGGAGACCATTTATTCCTAAGGGGAGAGGATTGATCCATATGGATTTCAGTGGCCTCCCACGTATTCCAACTGGCTCATTTTGGCGGTTTTCCAATTTGGCAATTTTTTCCCTAGTTTTCGGGTCCCTGACTTGCGGGCCCATTTTGAGGCCCTAAACAACATTTTTTAGGGCTCACCACAGTAAGAATGACCTTAGATAGATAGCAGTAAAATGTGTAGTCCTCGTACATACATTTCCAACCAGCTATCGTGTGCCTAAAACAGATATCGTATGCAAATGTTATGACCTTGGGAAGTTGATGTACTAACTTACCCAAACAAGGCCCACATGACTTTTGGCACTTCATCTCCTAGGGTTAGGTTTTTTGGATATCTAGGGTTTCTGACATTCCAGTTTATTGTAAAAAGGTCTTTAGAGCCTCATTGTAACCATATTATTGTGAATGAGCACAACCATCACATCTCTTCTTAGAGATAAGCTGCCACCATTCTAGCAAGTTTCTTTCGGCTGCATTTTACAATTTCATCTTATCTCCTTATTGAATAGAAACCAATTTTACTGTATATATTGTATTTTGTGTTAAGAATATTTTGACAATAATATGTATTCATTTTGTTCTGCAAATATATTATGGATCATAGGGCCACGTGTTTGTGCCTTATTTTTCTACCACGTAGCACCCCTTGCTGCTTAGTTACTGACAAAGAATCTAGGAGTTCGCTAGTTTGACTTTTTGAAGGAATGAAGTGTGATGAAGGTGAAACACCTAAAGCTGTGAAGAGAGGATTAAATCCTCACCATTTATCGAGAGAGAACATGTGGTAGTAGATCCCATAGTCTAGAGACTTGGCACTCCAGAGAAGTTCAAGGCATAAGAAGTTGGGTTCGAGGACTCTCGAAGGCCCGAAGGACAGATTCCATCTCATCCATTGATTACAATATACACGTGGCACAAGATCCCAAGGTTTGGAGACTTGGTACTCCAAATAATTTGATTTGTAGGTTGCTTTGAGTCGATAAATCCCGAAGGCCGGATTTAATCTCAATCGTTGATCAAGAGATGATACGTGGAGGAAGGAGAGGACCTCTGGTATTTCAACACTACAGGAGATATATGGAGAGGTTCTTGGGAAAGTCCCGAAGCCTAGAATTAGGAAGAAAATCCTAGTCGTTGATTAGGAAAGGCTTTGTGGCAACAGATCCTACATTCTGAAGACTTGTCACTCTAGAAGAGTTGAGAATGTGGACAGTCCAGAACTCCCGAAGCCGAGAATCTCATAGCTCCTTTTGACCATAGAGCTCAACCCTCGATTGATTTTAAGCCACACGATCATAGATATAGTAATTCTAACACAGAAAATATCGAGGAAGGATTTGGACCATGGTTTCGAGCCATGGTCACTTGGGAAAGTGGTTTGAAGGAAGCGCCTATGCATAATCAATTTTTGTATCAGCCCAAGGATAACATGGAAGTGTTATTTATATATATTCTTCATGAGTTGAAAGGACCTATATCATTATTGACAAATTTGGTTTGTCATATGCTTAATTCTGACAAAATGATCACTTGCACATTTTGCAGAATTAATGGATTTAAACATATCAACTCATTATGCATATTGAATAAATGGAAGAAGGAGATGGACCCTCCATCCATGATAAAGAGTTCAAAGGCCAGAATACTAGAGTTGGTAATGTAGAGACATAATCCAATGGACACAAGGGCTGAGGGGAGAAAGAAACATTTCTAGAAATTGTGAAGAGCCTAAAAATAGAAGTGCAGATTTACAAGGAAGATAATCAGAGGTTGATGAGAGAGAAAAGTTAGATAAATGCTCAAGTTCTGCAGAGCTTAAATCAATTGCAATTTCAAGCCAATAATGGCTCAAAGAAAGAGGAATAAGGTAGGTGTCATGAAAGAAGATATTATCATGTAAGAGTGGGTTATTCCAAAAGTGGTAGTAGAGCTCATACAAACCACTCACCTCCTTACTCAACAAGAAAGTTTTATGCATCTGAATATTTTTTAAGCAGTCCAGAGGTGTCTCTTGTTAGGCACCAAAGAAGGAGACATGAGGTGGAAAGTTTGCAAGGATATATGAGGATTATCAAGCCACCATCCTTTGATGGTGAAAGAGAAAGGGAAGATGATGTTGAAACATGGTTTCTTGGACTCAGGATATATTCCCANTGGAATCACACAAACCATTGTCTCATATTGGGACAGTCGATTTCTCAAAACATTATGGTCAAACCTCTAGTCACTTTTGGACACCAATATCACCACATTCACGACCTTCCACCCCCAGAGGGATGGCCAAACCAATGTAGTAAATCAAATTATACTACATATCTCGTGCATGTATAATTACAAGAACCCTTGCACATGGGATGAGAGTCTCCCCTATGTTCAACATAGCTACAATTGAGCCCTGTATAGGTCAACCAACCACAAACTTTTTTAGGTGGGGTTGGGATTCCAACCATTAGGTCCCATAGATGTGGTACTACCCCTTACGGTCACCTTGACCGAATCATCTACTGCTCCAAATGAAGTTGAAAAAGCCACCCGATTCATTGAGCGGATCTAGTACATCCGCCAATAGGTTCAAGATATCCTACATGATTTCAATGAAAAATAAAAGTAGCGCCATGATCAACACTAGGTGCCACATAAGTGTTAGGTGGGAGACAAATTTTGGTTGCACTTGCAGAAAGAGTGCCTTACAGGAACCCATTGGAATCTTTTCCCACTCCGTTATGGGCCATACACCATCACCAAGGTTGTGGGTGATAATTCGTTTGAGCTCAACATTCCTCCTTTCCTTGGCTTGCACCCAATGTTCAATGTGGATATCCTTCGACAATATTTCCCACCATTATTGGACACATTAGAGATAGCATAACAACTGACACCAATAGAGCTAAACCCCGACTTCATACAAAAATAATCCAATGATCATATTATGGAAAAACATTCCTTTGATAGACCCTTCCAATGAGATATCATGTGCCTAAAACGAAGATCGTATGCAAAAGTTAAGACCCCAGGAAGTTGATGTACTAACTTACCCAAACAGGGCCCACATGACTTTTGACGCTTCATCTCCTAGGGTTCGGTTTTTTGGATGTCTAGGGTGTCTGACATTCATATTTATTGTAGAAAGGCCTTCAAAGTCTCATTGTAACCATCTTCTTATGAATGAGCGCAACTGTCACATCTCTTCTTAGAGATAATCCACCACCATTCTAGCAAGCTTGTTTTCGCTGCATTTTACAGTTTCAATTTATTTCCTTATTGAATAGAAACCAGTTTTATTGTATATATGTTATTTTGTGTTAAGAATATTTTGATAATCATATGTATTCATTTCGTTCTGCAAATATATTTTGGATCATTGGTATCAAAGTGGTCTGATCCTTTTCATTCTTAATGCATGTCCCCAACGAGGTTAGGGTCTTGAGCTTGTTTCTCTTGAGGAAAAAATCTCTCACATGCCCAAATGACCTCTCATGGAAGAAGAAAATAAAGATGATGGGACATGATATCCCTTCAAAAGTTATCTCAAGGAAGCCCTCACACAACAAATAAATGAGATGATGGATAGTTTTGCACAAATCCTTTGGCGGCTACCAACAGGTGACACATCTTCCTCAAACAGATGTTTTTCCCCCTTCAAGGTACAAATCAACTTCGATATTACTATATTTGAAGGTCATATCGAAGCAGATGCAGTAGAAAAATGTTTGAATCTACTAGAAGGGTATTTATATATCCATAACTTCTCGAATAGATAAAATATTACTTTTGCGCTCCTCAAAGTCATCCCCCATGTCAAAGATTGGTTGGAAACTTTCTATGAGAAAAAGGAAAAAGAGGAAACCTCATTATTTATAGTCCCAGTCACCTGAGAGTCCTTTAGGGATTCTATTAAGGAACAATACTACCTTTTTGGAAGTTATAATAATCTGCACACAAAATGGACCACGCCATGGAAGGAAAGAGACCAAGCAGTGCCCAAGTTCAAAAATATCTTCCACACCTTGTGCACCAAGATGGGTATCAAATATTTTGAGCGACATATGGTGAAAAAGTATCACTGAGATCTGCAGAGATACATTTGGTATGAAATGGAGTTTCTAGAAATATCATCCTTGGGTGCGGCCTACCGATATATCATAAAAATTGAGCTGAAGCTCAAACAAAAGACATGGAAATTTGGAACTGGGAACCCCTTGTACCAAAATCTAGGAAAGGGTGGCCCCAACCCGTAGAAAAAAGGACAGAGAAAATACATCCAACCTTAGTACAACCAGTCCAAGATGCAAGCAAAGAAGGACATGGGAAAGACAAATAAAGATACTGCGAAGTGGTGCAACCTCCATAAGTGCCCCTGGCATAAAACTGTTGATTGTCTCTTGAAGCAATCGTTGGTGGCTGAGGTGAAAGCCTATGAATCAGATGTAGGTTCTGACTCTGAGTTAGAACCAAAAAGGGGGAGATGAATCATAGATTTAGAACCCAGTGTTGTCATTGCTACCACAATGCTCCAACCCAGTGAACCAAACAAGCCAGAGGAAGGCAAGCTCCTTTTTCATTCACAGATGTGGGTGAAGGGTACCCCACAACACTTCATCGTTGATAGCGGTATCCAAAAGAATATCATATCAAAATAGGATGTCAAGAGACTTTCCCTACCGAAAATTCCACACCCGCATCCCTACACCATCAAATGGCTCCACCAAGGAATAAACATCTGTGTCATCCAACAATGTCTTCTGCTATACAACATCAAGCCCTTCAAAGATGAGGTATTGTGTGATGTTTCACCTCTCAAAGTTTTTAATGTTTTTTTGGGCCAACCATATTTATGGAAACATCGTGTTGTATATGAGTCTAGGCCTCACAATGTTATTATTACTTTGAAGAAGAAATTGTATAGGATACCCAAGGTAGTCCCACCCAGTGCCATTTTCCTTGATCTCTGCCAAGCAATGGAGAAAGGTCATCTCTCATATAGGGAAGTTTGTCTTCTTCATGATTCCCTGTCAGAATGAGTAGAAGATCACAACCACATCCAGGGTCTCCACGGCCGACATCTCCACATAGTAGGAGAAAGTGGATAAGCTCATGGAAGAATACTCAGATATCTTCTCCTCACCTACGAGGATACTTATGCATTGTCAGGTCAAGCACACCATCGATTTGACCCCCGACACACTGTTTCACAATGGGCCAGTCTACCGTCAATATTTGTTAGAGAATGAGGAGATCAAGTGGTATATCCAAGAACTTCTCCACAAGGGGCACATCCATCCCATCTCATCACCTTGAGGGAGCCCAATCGTGCTGGTACAAAAGAAATATGGAACCTAGCAAATTTGCATATATTATCGGGCCCTAAATAAAATCACATTTAGAAACCGATACCCGATTCCATGAATCGATGACCTCCTTGATCAGATCATAGGGACCAAATACTTTAGTAATATTGATATGAAGTGTGCCTACCACCAGGTCTCGATAGAACAAATAGATGTATGGAAGACCACCTTCAAGTCAAAGGGAGGTATTTTTGAATGGTTGGTCATGCCCTTTGGTTTGAAAAATGCTCCAACCACTTTCATGAGGATGATGGATGATATCTTATGACCATTCACCAGTACTTTTGTAGGGTTGTATATGGATGACATCCTCATTTACAACAAGACTTGGGAAGAACACTTGCAGCATATTCAGTAGGTTATGCACACCTTGCAGCAGCACTAGCTCTACACCAACATGGAAAAATGATCCTTTGGCATGGACATGGTTCATTACCTGGGCGACATCATTGATCAACATGGAATACATGTTGATCTAGCCAAAATCCAAGTCATCCATTACTGGCCAGCCCCAACCACACTCACTAAGATTCAGAGCTTCTTGGGCCTTGCCAATTTCTAGCATAGGTTTGTGTTGGGATTCTCCCATATTGTATGGGCCCTCAGCCAAGTAACCAGGGGTGGTGATAAGGAGAAATTTGTGTGGGGCTAGTCCCAACAACAAGAGTTCGATGATTTGAAGCAACGATTGTGCTCAACCCTAGTACTTTCACTACTGAATCTGCAACATCCCTTTGAGATCGAGATAGATGCTCCAAACTATGTTGTGGGCATCCTTATAACTCAACCCAACCACCCCGTGGCCTATCATAGTGAGACATTATCAAATGTTGTCTGTAAGTACCCTACTTATGACAAAGAAATGTACTCAATTGTGAAAGCCTACCATCAATGGAGACATTACATTATTAGGAATGAGACAACCATCCACACTGATCATAATCCACTACAGTTCATGCATACACAAGGAAAATTGCATAATGACCTCCATAAGAATTGGTTCATGTACTTGCAAAAATTCCACCTCAACATCAAGTATAAAGTGGGAAGCACCAACCACATCATGTATTTCCTCAGTTGACTATCAGTTGTGGCACTCACCACGGTGCTAGACTCTTGCAACCATGAGGCCTCTAGATGGCCCCAACTCTATGAGACAGACCCAGACTTCTCCACCACCTAGCAAATGTTGGGCGCAAATGCAGTTGTAGCTAATTTCCATCTTCATGGTGGGATGTTCTGTCATCTGGGCCATATATGCATTCCATAAAGCGAGTGATCGAAGTTGATCTAGTAATCCCACTAGAGTCAAGTGGTCAGACACTTCGGCATCGAAAATACAGTGGAAATGTTGCAGAAACATTTCTATTGGTCAAAACTTTGACAGGAAGTCAACAAGTATATTAGGTCTTGCACTACCTACGTGATTTCCAAACCGGCCATTAAGAAACAGAGCCTATACACCCCTCTGCCTTCTCCTAACAGACCATGGGAATCCATCTCAATGGACTACATGTCAGAACTTCCATCCACCAAGCAGGGCAATGACTATATTTTTTTGGTTATGGATCACTTTTCTAAGATGGCAATTATGGTCGCTTACAAGAAGAGAATCACAAGAGAGGCCACTGCCAAGATATTCTTTGAATGAGTCTTGGTAAATTTTTGAATCCCACAAACCATTTTCTCATATTAGGAGAGTTGATTTCTCAGCACATTCTAGTCAAGCTTCTGGTCACTACTTCATACCAAGATCACTAAATCCATGGCCTTCCACCCCGAGACAGATGGCCAAACCGAGGTCGTAAATTGAATGATCATGCATATCCTTCACATGTATAATTCCAATAACCCTCACACATGGGATGAGAATCTCCCCTATTTTCAACATAGCTACAATCGATCCCTGCATAGCCCAACCAACCACAACCCCTTTCAGGTGGGGTTGGGATTCCAACCATTAGGTCCCATAGATGTTGTACTACCCCTTGCAGTCACCTTGGTTGACTCATCTCCTGATCTAAATGAAGTTGAAAAATCTAGTTGTTTCATTGAGAGTACCCAACACATCCTCCAACAGGTTTAGGATATCTTACAGAAGTCCAATGACAAATACAAGCAGTGCCATGATCAACACCGGGTGCCACATAAGTTTCAGGTGGGCAACAAAGTTTGGTTGCACTTGTAGAAAGAGAATCTTACATGACCCCATCAAAAGATTTTCCCACTCCATTATGGTTCGTACACCATCACCAAGGTTGTGGGTTATAATTATTTTGAGCTCAACATTCCTCTTTTCCTTGGCTTGCACCCAGTGTTCAACGTGGATATCCTTCAACCATATTTCTCACCATTATTGGACACCTCATAGATAGAAGAACAGTTGAAAACAATAGATCTCAACCTTGAATGCATACAACAAGAATACAATGATCATATTGTGGACAAACATATCAAGGGAATTCGCTAGAAAAGGATCCATCTTTATCGAGTTGTCAAAGCAGAGCAACTCCTGCACCAAGGAAAGTGGCTCACCCGAGGCCAAATTCAACAGAAATTTCCTCATATGATGGGGGAAATCAATGAAATGGAGACCATTTATTCCTAAGGGGAGAGGATTGATCCATATGGATTTCAGTGGCCTCCCACGTATTCCAACTGGCTCATTTTGGCGGTTTTCCAATTTGGCAATTTTTTCCCTAGTTTTCGGGTCCCTGACTTGCGGGCCCATTTTGAGGCCCTAAACAACATTTTTTAGGGCTCACCACAGTAAGAATGACCTTAGATAGATAGCAGTAAAATGTGTAGTCCTCGTACATACATTTCCAACCAGCTATCGTGTGCCTAAAACAGATATCGTATGCAAATGTTATGACCTTGGGAAGTTGATGTACTAACTTACCCAAACAAGGCCCACATGACTTTTGGCACTTCATCTCCTAGGGTTAGGTTTTTTGGATATCTAGGGTTTCTGACATTCCAGTTTATTGTAAAAAGGTCTTTAGAGCCTCATTGTAACCATATTATTGTGAATGAGCACAACCATCACATCTCTTTTTAGAGATAAGCTGCCACCATTCTAGCAAGTTTCTTTCGGCTGCATTTTACAATTTCATCTTATCTCCTTATTGAATAGAAACCAATTTTACTGTATATATTGTATTTTTTGTTAAGAATATTTTGACAATAATATGTATTCATTTTGTTCTGCAAATATATTATGGATCATAGGGCCATGTGTTTGTGCCTTATTTTTCTACCACGTAGCACCCCTTGGTGCTTAGTTACTGACAAAGAATCTAGGAGTTCGCTAGTTTGACTTTTTGAAGGAATGAAGTGTGATGAAGGTGAAACCCCTAAAGCTGTGAAGAGAGGATTAAATCCTCACCATTTATCGAGAGAGAACATGTGGTAGTAGATCCCATAGTCTAGAGACTTGGCACTCCAGAGAAGTTCAAGGCATAAGAACTTGGGTTCGAGGACTCTCGAAGGCCCGAAGGACAAATTCCATCTCATCCATTGATTACAATATACACGTGGCACAAGATCCCAAGGTTTGGAGACTTGGTACTCCAGATAATTTGATTTGTAGGTTGCTTTGAGTCGATAAATCCCGAAGGTCGGATTTAATCTCAATCGTTGATCAAGAGATGATACGTGGAGGAAGGAGAGGACCTCTGGTATTTCAACACTACAGGAGATATATGGAGAGGTTCTTGGGAAAGTCCCGAAGCCTAGAATTAGGAAGAAAATCCTAGTCGTTGATTAGGAAAGGCTTTGTGGCAACAGATCCTACATTCTGAAGACTTGTCACTCTAGAAGAGTTGAGAATGTGGACAGTCCAGAACTCCCGAAGCCGAGAATCTCATAGCTCCTTTTGACCATAGAGCTCAACCCTCGATTGATTTTAAGCCACACGATCATAGATATAGTAATTCTAACACAGAAAATATCGAGGAAGGATTTGGACCATGGTTTCGAGCCATGGTCACTTGGGAAAGTGGTTTGAAGGAAGCGCCTATGCATAATCAATTTTTGTATCAGCCCAAGGATAACATGGAAGTGTTATTTATATATATTCTTCATGAGTTGAAAGGACCTATATCATTATTGACAAATTTGGTTTGTCATATGCTTAATTCTGACAAAATGATCACTTGCACATTTTGCAGAATTAATGGATTTAAACATATCAACTCATTATGCATATTGAATAAATGGAAGAAGGAGATGGACCCTCCATCCATGATAAAGAGTTCAAAGGCCAGAATACTAGAGTTGGTAATGTAGAGACATAATCCAATGGACACAAGGGCTGAGGGGAGAAAGAAACATTTCTAGAAATTGTGAAGAGCCTAAAAATAGAAGTGCAGATTTACAAGGAAGATAATCAGAGGTTGATGAGAGAGAAAAGTTAGATAAATGCTCAAGTTCTGCAGAGCTTAAATCAATTGCAATTTCAAGCCAATAATGGCTCAAAGAAAGAGGAATAAGGTAGGTGTCATGAAAGAAGATATTATCATGTAAGAGTGGGTTATTCCAAAAGTGGTAGTAGAGCTCATACAAACCACTCACCTCCTTACTCAACAAGAAAGTTTTATGCATCTGAATATTTTTTAAGCAGTCCAGAGGTGTCTCTTGTTAGGCACCAAAGAAGGAGACATGAGGTGGAAAGTTTGCAAGGATATATGAGGATTATCAAGCCACCATCCTTTGATGGTGAAAGAGAAAGGGAAGATGATGTTGAAACATGGTTTCTTGGACTCAGGATATATTCCCAATTGCACAACTATTCATCAAACCTATAAGCCAAAATTGCCACCTACCATTTACATGGGAAAGATACTATGTGGTGGGATCACCTGAAGAAAGTTGAACATATTAATGAGAATAGGATCACTTGGAAGCAATTCAAGAAGTATTTCCAGAAGGAGTACCTCTCAGAGAATTTCTATGACAATAAAATGTAGGATTTATTTTAACTTAGGTTGGGAAACAGGACCATGGCAGAGTATGAAAAGAAGTTCTTGGGGTTGTTAAAGTATGTTGGGTTTATAAACAATGAAAAGGTAAATATACAAAGGTTTTTGAGTGGACTTCCATCCTTTTATAAATAAAACATTCGGTATGATGAGACCAAGACCTTGACTAAGGCCATCAAGAAGGATAAATACTAGTATGAGCAAGGCTAGGGTAGAGAGTCCATGCAGGAAACTTGGAAGGAGAATCTCAATCAGAGGAAGAATGAATTCAAACCTCCTTTCAATATAAATGAGCCTAATAAAAATCAGCAAGACTGGTATTCTAAGGATGATTCCAAGAAAGAAGACTCATTGGGAAAAAGGGGAAGACCATCAATCCAATGTTGGGGATGAAAAGAAGATCATGTGTAGAAGGATTTCCCATGCAGAAAGGATAGAGTGAATACTATGAACAACATGCAAGAGGATACAAAAGTTGAAGACATGGGAAGGATTTATGCAACCTTATGATCGACAAACATAATACCAATCCAACATGATAGAGGTGGAAGGTAAGATCATAAATCATCATGTTTCTATTCTAATTGATTCAGGAGAAAGTCATTGTTACATTGATCCTAAAATAGTGGATAGTTTACATTTGGATAAAAGTAACCTTGGAAAATCAATTTTGGTTCAACTAGCCACTAGAACCAAAAGGAGAATCCATAAGGTGGTCAGAATTTTTTCCATAAGTCTTAATGGTGTGAATATTAGTGTTGATCTAAATATCATACCATTGGGGTATTATGATATTCTAATTGGAATGTATTGGTTGGAAAATAATTATGCTATCCTAGACTGTCATAGAAAGACATTTACATTTCTCGATGGAGATGGAAAATAGAGCACGGTGAAAGGAGTTCCAAGACCCATCTCTATAAGGGATATTTCATCCTTACATCTGAAGAGATGTTTTAGAAAAGGATTTCAATTGTATGCAGCCCATGTGGAGGAGCCAAAATACACAAAGGGGCCAAGCCTTGAATATTTCTCGATACTACAAGAATTCGAGGATGTATTTCAAGAAATACGAGGGTTTCCACCAAAAAGGGAGATAGATTTATCTATTGATATAGTGCCAAGAGTTTCCCCGGTGTCGAAAACACCTAAATGAGTACACCTGAATTAAAAGAATTAAAAATGCAGTTTGAGGAATTTTTGAAGAAAGGGTACATATGTCCAAGTGTTTCACCTTGGGGAGCACCTATACTCTTTGTCAAAAATAAGGATGGAACGTTGAGTTTTGTGTATCAACTTTAAACAGTTGAATAATTCCACTGTGAAGAACAAGTATCCTCTACCTAGAATTGATGACCTCGTTGATTAGCTAAGAGGAGAAAATATATTTTCAAAGATAGACTTGAGATCAGGATACCAGTAGGTAAGAATCAAGGAAGAATACATCCATAAGAAAACCTTTAGAACCAGGTATGGGTGTTATGAATTTTTAGTGGTGCCATTTGGATTGTCCAATGCACCAGTTGTCTTTATGTTCTTAACGAATGGAATATTCATAAATTACTTGGATAAGTTTTTAATAGTATTCCTCGATGACATCCTTGTCTATTCAAATTCCGAAGAGGAGCATGGACATCACCTAAGGATAGTATTACAAATGTTGAGGGAACAACAATTGTATGCCAAGCTGAGTAAGTGTTCTTTTTATCAAGAACAAATCCATTACTTGGGGCACATTGTTTGAGAACAGGGTATAGAAGTATACCCTGAGAAGATTGGAACCATTAGAGGATGGCCAACACCCAAGAATGTTTCAGAAGTCAGATATTTTATAGGGTTAGCTGGTTAATAAAGAATATTTATAGCAGGGTTCTCTAATATCACTCATCCCATCACTTCTTTGCAAAAGAAGGGAATTAAATTTGAATGGACAACAAAATGTGAAGAAAATTTTAATTCGCTGGAAGAATTATTTACTAGTGCACCTATTTTGAAGATTGTTGACCCAAAGGAGAATTTTGCAGTATGTACAAATGCGTGCAAGGAAGGACTTGGTGGAGTCCTCACTCAAAATGGACATTTTATTGTTTATGAGTCCAGAAAGCTTAAAGAGAATGAGACGAATTATGCCATGCATGACCTGGAGCTTGCTTCTATTATTCACATGTTGAATATGTGGAGGCATTATCTCATGGGAAAGAGATTTGAATTAAGAAAATACCATAGTGGTATGAAGTATCTTTTTGAACAACCAACGTTGAATGCTAGGAAAACAAGATGGATGGAATTTTTAATTGAATATGACTTTGATATCAAGCATACCAAAGGAAAAGAAAATAGAGTTGTCGATGCACTTAGTATAAGAGTGCATCTCATGCATGCTACAAATGTCAGTATGCATCAGTCGGACTTGAAGAGAAGAATTTTAGATGTTGTTGTTACAGATCAACATTACCTATAGGTAAAGGAAAGCTTATAGAAAGGAGATGTACAACAGAAAATGAAAGAGTATGAGGTGAAGGAAGATGGATTACTTATGCATAAAAATAGAATTTATGTTCCTAGTTTTGGAGAACTTAGGAATTTGTTATTAAAATAAATGCATAATGTTACATATGTTGGACATCCCAGTTACTAGAAAATAATTACAGCAGTAATAAGCTAGTTCTTTTGGCCAGGATTGAAAAAGGATGTTGTTGATTATGTTGACATATGTATGAAATGTCAGAAAGTGAAGATTGAGCATAGACACCCACCGGGTTTTCTACAGCCATTAACAATTCCAAAGAAGAAATGGGAAGTGATAACCATTGATTTTACAACTAAATTACCCAAGACAATAAGACAACATGATTCCATCAAGGTGGTTGTTGATAAATTTCAAAGGCTACTCATTTTCTTCATGTAAAAACAACTCATACAACAACTAATATTTCATAAAATTACACAAGGGAGATTGCTAGGTTGCATGGGATACCTAAGACAATTGTCTTAGACAGAGACATAAAGTTTACTTCAAATTTATGGAAAGGATTATTCAAAGGATTTGGTACAAATCTGAACTTTAGCACAACATACCATCCACAGTAAGATGGGCAGACAAAAAGGGTCAACTGAGTAATTGAAGACATGTAGAGATTGTATGTGATGGATAAGCCATCTAAGTGGGAAGATTACTTGAACTTGGTTGAGTTTTCCTATAATAATGGGTATCAATCTTCATTGAAAATGAGCCCATTTTAAGCTTTGTATGGTAGGAAAGGAAATACTCTAGTGATATGGGAAAAACCAGCAGATAGAGTGGTACTTGGGTCAGTGTTTCTCAAGGAAATGGAAGACTAGAAGGTTAAGATTAAGCACAATTTAAAGGTAGCTCAGGATAGAAAGAAAGTATATGTAGATAAGAATAGGACAGCAAGACATTTGAAGTGGGGAAACATGTGCTTTTGAAAGTAAAGCCCAAGAAGAGATCATTGAAGTTGGGTAGTTGTACAAAGCTAGCAGCTAGATTATGTGGTCCATTTGAGATATTGGACAGAATAGGGCTAGTTGCATACATGCTTCCATTG
>JZKD02S1275601.1:85485-149537 GCA_000966675.3 Picea glauca | reverse complement strand
AGGTGGAAAGTTTGCAAGGATATATGAGGATTATCAAGCCACCATCCTTTGATGGTGAAAGAGAAAGGGAAGATGATGTTGAAACATGGTTTCTTGGACTCAGGATATATTCCCAATTGCACAACTATTCATCAAACCTATAAGCCAAAATTGCCACCTACCATTTACATGGGAAAGATACTATGTGGTGGGATCACCTGAAGAAAGTTGAACATATTAATGAGAATAGGATCACTTGGAAGCAATTCAAGAAGTATTTCCAGAAGGAGTACCTCTCAGAGAATTTCTATGACAATAAAATGTAGGATTTATTTTAACTTAGGTTGGGAAACAGGACCATGGCAGAGTATGAAAAGAAGTTCTTGGGGTTGTTAAAGTATGTTGGGTTTATAAACAATGAAAAGGTAAATATACAAAGGTTTTTGAGTGGACTTCCATCCTTTTATAAATAAAACATTCGGTATGATGAGACCAAGACCTTGACTAAGGCCATCAAGAAGGATAAATACTAGTATGAGCAAGGCTAGGGTAGAGAGTCCATGCAGGAAACTTGGAAGGAGAATCTCAATCAGAGGAAGAATGAATTCAAACCTCCTTTCAATATAAATGAGCCTAATAAAAATCAGCAAGACTGGTATTCTAAGGATGATTCCAAGAAAGAAGACTCATTGGGAAAAAGGGGAAGACCATCAATCCAATGTTGGGGATGAAAAGAAGATCATGTGTAGAAGGATTTCCCATGCAGAAAGGATAGAGTGAATACTATGAACAACATGCAAGAGGATACAAAAGTTGAAGACATGGGAAGGATTTATGCAACCTTATGATCGACAAACATAATACCAATCCAACATGATAGAGGTGGAAGGTAAGATCATAAATCATCATGTTTCTATTCTAATTGATTCAGGAGAAAGTCATTGTTACATTGATCCTAAAATAGTGGATAGTTTACATTTGGATAAAAGTAACCTTGGAAAATCAATTTTGGTTCAACTAGCCACTAGAACCAAAAGGAGAATCCATAAGGTGGTCAGAATTTTTTCCATAAGTCTTAATGGTGTGAATATTAGTGTTGATCTAAATATCATACCATTGGGGTATTATGATATTCTAATTGGAATGTATTGGTTGGAAAATAATTATGCTATCCTAGACTGTCATAGAAAGACATTTACATTTCTCGATGGAGATGGAAAATAGAGCACGGTGAAAGGAGTTCCAAGACCCATCTCTATAAGGGATATTTCATCCTTACATCTGAAGAGATGTTTTAGAAAAGGATTTCAATTGTATGCAGCCCATGTGGAGGAGCCAAAATACACAAAGGGGCCAAGCCTTGAATATTTCTCGATACTACAAGAATTCGAGGATGTATTTCAAGAAATACGAGGGTTTCCACCAAAAAGGGAGATAGATTTATCTATTGATATAGTGCCAAGAGTTTCCCCGGTGTCGAAAACACCTAAATGAGTACACCTGAATTAAAAGAATTAAAAATGCAGTTTGAGGAATTTTTGAAGAAAGGGTACATATGTCCAAGTGTTTCACCTTGGGGAGCACCTATACTCTTTGTCAAAAATAAGGATGGAACGTTGAGTTTTGTGTATCAACTTTAAACAGTTGAATAATTCCACTGTGAAGAACAAGTATCCTCTACCTAGAATTGATGACCTCGTTGATTAGCTAAGAGGAGAAAATATATTTTCAAAGATAGACTTGAGATCAGGATACCAGTAGGTAAGAATCAAGGAAGAATACATCCATAAGAAAACCTTTAGAACCAGGTATGGGTGTTATGAATTTTTAGTGGTGCCATTTGGATTGTCCAATGCACCAGTTGTCTTTATGTTCTTAACGAATGGAATATTCATAAATTACTTGGATAAGTTTTTAATAGTATTCCTCGATGACATCCTTGTCTATTCAAATTCCGAAGAGGAGCATGGACATCACCTAAGGATAGTATTACAAATGTTGAGGGAACAACAATTGTATGCCAAGCTGAGTAAGTGTTCTTTTTATCAAGAACAAATCCATTACTTGGGGCACATTGTTTGAGAACAGGGTATAGAAGTATACCCTGAGAAGATTGGAACCATTAGAGGATGGCCAACACCCAAGAATGTTTCAGAAGTCAGATATTTTATAGGGTTAGCTGGTTAATAAAGAATATTTATAGCAGGGTTCTCTAATATCACTCATCCCATCACTTCTTTGCAAAAGAAGGGAATTAAATTTGAATGGACAACAAAATGTGAAGAAAATTTTAATTCGCTGGAAGAATTATTTACTAGTGCACCTATTTTGAAGATTGTTGACCCAAAGGAGAATTTTGCAGTATGTACAAATGCGTGCAAGGAAGGACTTGGTGGAGTCCTCACTCAAAATGGACATTTTATTGTTTATGAGTCCAGAAAGCTTAAAGAGAATGAGACGAATTATGCCATGCATGACCTGGAGCTTGCTTCTATTATTCACATGTTGAATATGTGGAGGCATTATCTCATGGGAAAGAGATTTGAATTAAGAAAATACCATAGTGGTATGAAGTATCTTTTTGAACAACCAACGTTGAATGCTAGGAAAACAAGATGGATGGAATTTTTAATTGAATATGACTTTGATATCAAGCATACCAAAGGAAAAGAAAATAGAGTTGTCGATGCACTTAGTATAAGAGTGCATCTCATGCATGCTACAAATGTCAGTATGCATCAGTCGGACTTGAAGAGAAGAATTTTAGATGTTGTTGTTACAGATCAACATTACCTATAGGTAAAGGAAAGCTTATAGAAAGGAGATGTACAACAGAAAATGAAAGAGTATGAGGTGAAGGAAGATGGATTACTTATGCATAAAAATAGAATTTATGTTCCTAGTTTTGGAGAACTTAGGAATTTGTTATTAAAATAAATGCATAATGTTACATATGTTGGACATCCCAGTTACTAGAAAATAATTACAGCAGTAATAAGCTAGTTCTTTTGGCCAGGATTGAAAAAGGATGTTGTTGATTATGTTGACATATGTATGAAATGTCAGAAAGTGAAGATTGAGCATAGACACCCACCGGGTTTTCTACAGCCATTAACAATTCCAAAGAAGAAATGGGAAGTGATAACCATTGATTTTACAACTAAATTACCCAAGACAATAAGACAACATGATTCCATCAAGGTGGTTGTTGATAAATTTCAAAGGCTACTCATTTTCTTCATGTAAAAACAACTCATACAACAACTAATATTTCATAAAATTACACAAGGGAGATTGCTAGGTTGCATGGGATACCTAAGACAATTGTCTTAGACAGAGACATAAAGTTTACTTCAAATTTATGGAAAGGATTATTCAAAGGATTTGGTACAAATCTGAACTTTAGCACAACATACCATCCACAGTAAGATGGGCAGACAAAAAGGGTCAACTGAGTAATTGAAGACATGTAGAGATTGTATGTGATGGATAAGCCATCTAAGTGGGAAGATTACTTGAACTTGGTTGAGTTTTCCTATAATAATGGGTATCAATCTTCATTGAAAATGAGCCCATTTTAAGCTTTGTATGGTAGGAAAGGAAATACTCTAGTGATATGGGAAAAACCAGCAGATAGAGTGGTACTTGGGTCAGTGTTTCTCAAGGAAATGGAAGACTAGAAGGTTAAGATTAAGCACAATTTAAAGGTAGCTCAGGATAGAAAGAAAGTATATGTAGATAAGAATAGGACAGCAAGACATTTGAAGTGGGGAAACATGTGCTTTTGAAAGTAAAGCCCAAGAAGAGATCATTGAAGTTGGGTAGTTGTACAAAGCTAGCAGCTAGATTATGTGGTCCATTTGAGATATTGGACAGAATAGGGCTAGTTGCATACATGCTTCCATTGCCTGCTTCCATGAATGCGCATAATGTATTTCACATCTCTTTTCTAAAGAAATATGATCCTAACCATGTCATTGATTAGCACCTGATTTTGGTAGATACAAAGTGAGACTTCCAGATTCAACGAACACAAATATTGGACAGAAAGGTCAAAATGCTTCAGAATCGAGTTATAGAGATGGTAAAAGTTCAGTGGGCGTGCTACAGTCCTGAAGATGCCATGTGGGAAGAGTACTCACAACGTTTTGAATAAATTTTGAGATTTTTATCTTTGTTTTGTATATGCACTAAGGATAGTGCCAAAATAAGGGGGAGGGGATGTAACACCCCATGTTTTGAGCCCCGTATTAAATAATGTATTGTTAATTGCTGAGAGGCTAGAATTCCCAAACAATTAAAAGAGGCTAGTGTGCCTAAGAAATGCAATTTTTTTATCATTGTTAATAATAAATACATTGTTGGCTGCTAGACGGATAAGGACTAGAGTTATAGGGGGATATGATTCCACAAGAGAGGGGGCTTTAGGGGATAAGTATTTATTTTATATTACCCATTTTGTGTAATGGGGGAAATCAGTTTTGTGAGCTTCTCGGAGGAAGGCCATGAGGTTCTTGAATCCAAAGAATTACATAAACACATCCTTGGTCTATTGGGGGTATTCGTTCTCTCTATCATTCCCATTCGCATTATTGTTCTATTGTTGGTTGCCTCACTCTTTCACTCACTCATTCATTTTTTCACGCATGCACTCCATTACTCTTTGTTCAAACCTTTCATGTAGATATCACTCCATTATTTTCTTTCACCCACTCATCTTTATTAATTTTCATGTCGTTTCTTGGGAAAGGAAGACGAAATGTTGAAGAGAATACATGGTATTGTTGGTGTAATCCAACCATGATTTGAGGCTTTCATGTCTGATATGCTTTGGCCTATGTCCAAATTCTCTCACAGTTGTGATCCCTGAGAGTCCCAACATGGAGATTTTGGACCAACTGCACTGGAGCCCTAGAAGGAGAAGGACAACCTAAGGGACTACGTGGGAGAGAAGGGAGAGGGTACATTCTCTTTGGTTGTGCAGGATGGTAGAAGATATTTGGGTACTTGGATTGTTGTGGGTGTTGGGAAGCCTATGAGAGTTTGAGTGTTGACTAGGTTGGGAAGCCAAGTAACACTCTAGAACCATCCTTGTGGATTCATAGCCCTGGATCGGGGGTGACATTATTGTTGAGAGTTGTAACAACATTGTCTATGGTTGGGTGGAATGTCCTTGGTCTGCAGCTAGTTGGTGTCTTCTTTTATAAAAGATAAGTGCTCTCTGTTATGGTTTCCTTTGCTTGTGTATTTATTTCTGCTACGTATTAAATTATTATATATGATATTTGTACTTATAATATGTATGCTTGCTAGTTAATGTTGTGCATGGTATATTGTGCATGTATTTCATGTTGTAGTATGAATCTTGATCATTGCATGTATGTATTTCATTATTCTTTATTAATTAATTGTTATAAAAGATTTGAAATCATCCAAGAGGTGCATTTTTGGTGTGGCATGCCCAGCCTGTGGGAGGTTGGGTACGTTACACCATGCCTCATGCAGACCTTCAACAGTGATCCCATACATTTACTGTTAAGCACATCACACCTATACTTTCCCTGAGCCTGTACAGTGCCTTATCTGAATGATTTTTTTGCCAATGTAGTTCCTTGACTGAGCATGGTTGTTGTCATCACTTGTTCCACACTCATTTTCCATTGTTTCCTTCACCTTAGCATGTATATTGTTGATAAGGGAGTTGGATTGGAGAGGTAGGTTTTGAGGCTCGTGGGATTGAAGAAGAAAGTTTTCAGGCATGTGAGCAACTCTCTCCAGGTGAGAGAGTTTGTTGGGAAAATGATTTTTCCTGAGGGAGCCCAACTGCATCTATAGTGCTCTGAGAATTCATGTATGGCCTATTGTTGAAGCCCTAGAAGGGAAGTGGGGTAGCTGAAGGACTGTTGAGAAGAGAAGGGGAACACTTCCTGGGGTGGGACAGGCATGTCATGGATGAGAGGTTGTAGGTTGTTAGTGTGAGTTGGATCCTGGGACAAAATCCTTCCTATTGATTGTGTAACTTCCTGTTGTCTCAACTTAGCCTAGGAATCCCTTTACTCGGGTGGATTTTAGTCCTAGCTCGGGGGTGACGCACTGCTAAGACTGATGAGAAGCATGGTCTAAGTCTAGGAGGATCATGGAAGTTCTACACATAGTTAGTGGTATTCTATAAAATATGAGTATCAATTTTGTGTTCAATTGCATGTTGTGTATTTGTACATGTCTTTATATTATGAACATTCCCTGGGTATGTTGTATGTATAGGTTTTTTTCTATTTCCACATGAATCTGTGTTTTAGCAGAATGTATTGTCTATTTTAAGTTTCATGTATATGAAGTTCCAAAAGAGTTTTTGTGTGGCATAGCCCAACAAGACTATGGTTGGGTATGTTACAATTTGGGTTATCAGAAACAAGAGAAGTAGTAATGGTGGCATGCCCCCGACCTGGGAGGCCCAGGGTGTGTTACAATATGGTATCAGAGCCTCAATTTTCATCACTGAGCCTAGATGGGTCATGTAAGTGGAAATTGAAGCAAACGTTTCAGAGTGAATTGTTGTCGAAATGGAAAAAAATCCAGTTTCATAATGTCCATGAGTGCCAAGAGGGAATTGAGAGAACACCTAGATTGTGTTCAAAAGCTCAGGAGGTGTAGCAGTTTAGGAAAACACTATGGCCATTGATTTGGGCCATGATAGTTGACATGGTACATTAGATCTATTTGGAAGGGTATGATTCCTTCACAGTCATCGGATCTTGGAAAGGAGCATGACGGTTAAACCCTCCAGTCCTCTAGACTTCATTGCTTCATAAATTTTTAAGTCTTTGACAGAAACAAAGTAAAATCCCCAAAGCTCCAAATTCCTAGAGTGAATATACATTGTATATCATTTAGGAGAAGGAATATTGTTGGATTCCTCAAGTGGTTTGGCGGCTCGATGTTTGAGAAAATCTGGTTGTGGATGCATGGAGAGTAGTTTTCCTCAAAGTCCTGAAGTATGGAACCAATCTGACCCATCCATTATCAGGGACACGTGTCCAAAGATTATTAGGTTTTCATAATTTCGGCGTCCAATAGTTCGAGGGTGTGGTGGTGTTCATCAACGAAATCCTCTGAAGCCCAAAGTTCTGAAGTCCTGAAGATCTGAAGTATCAAAGATATGGGGAACACCTCTTCAAAATTTCGGTATTTAGATGTTTTGATGTGCTATGGCATGAGATTCTCTTAAGTCCTAAAGTCTCAAAGTTATGGAGCACTAGAGTGACGCAACATGATGATGTCATGTAGATTGACATGGACCTGATTGGGAGTTTAGAATCTTGGTGATCGAGAATTTTAAAAGTGTGAATATTAGAAGTTTTCTGAAGTCTCGAAGCTCCGGGAAGCCACTATTCAAAAGTTCATCATTCGGGAGTTATCAAGTATGTGGGTGTCAAATCTTCTGAAGCCCGAAGTTTCGAATTCATGGAGCATAGGAGTGATGTGGCATGTGAACATCACCTAGGGTGACATGGAATCAATTGATGCTTTCCATGTGTCATCATGTTTCATGATTTTCAAAGACCTTGTGTGCCAATTGGAACTTGACACGTATCACCAATTAGATTGTGCCACATGTCATCTCCTTATTTCTACCATGTAGCACCCCCTCGTGCATTATTGATGTTGAGACTTCGGGAGTTTAAAGGTTCAACATTTGAGGAAATTGGAGTATCTGGTTGGAGGAAGCTCTAAAGCACAAAGCCCTGAAGAGCTTGTCTGGGTGTTTTCCATTTCATCTTTTGGAGGAAACATGGTATTATGAAGTTAAAACTTCCAAATCCTGAAGCAGTGGAGTTCCAGAGTAATGAAGCGCCAAAGTGTCAGCCCAAGAATTCATAAATTTGACATTCATAGAAATGTGTGTATGTTGACGCAAGAACCTCTGAAGCGTGAAGCTCCAGAGAGATTCTCTAGGAAATTGCAAGTTTGTAGTTCAGAGGGATTGATGTGTGGAGTAGGTGGAAATTTCTAATCCTGAAGTTCTGAAGTCTTGAAGCTTCGAAGCAGCGGAGCCACAAAGCTCCAATGATGTATCATGCAAGAATTCGCTAGTTCGACATTCAGAAGAAATGAGGCATGAGGTAGTCAGAGCCTCCAAATCCTGAAGTTTCAAAGCCCCAAAGTCCCGAAGATTTAGATAAGCGCACATCAAATAAGTTCTTGGACATAGCCCTTGGTCATATGATACTTCGGTCAAGATAAAAGAGGGTTGGTGCCGAATAGTTGTTTTCAAAGACAAATTGTTCAAATATTCATAACTTCCTTCTCAAAACTTAGAATTGAGCAAGGGAGAAGTCATTGGAAATATCTTGGATAGCAGAACATAATTGTTCATCGAGAAAATTGAACTAAATAGTCAATTTCTCAAAACATTAGAAGAAATAATTATGATGTTTTATGGAACCAAAATGGTTCATAATTTCATGATTTTGTTAAATCCATCAACCTAAAAAAGTTATATTGGTTGCACATTTTGTAGAGCTAACAATTGTAATATCATATCAGGATCAACACAGAGTGAAGAAGGATGGAAGAGACACAGGGGGCTTACATCCAGGAAGATTATATTAGATGGATGGAGGTCCATATGGGTATCGAAGGAACAAACTCCAATGGACATGGAGAAGGAAAGGATGAAAACATGAATATGGTAGAGACCATTAAAAATTTGCAGAAAGATGTCCAAATTCATAAATCTGATAATGAAAGGCTTATGAAATACAAGGAGTAGCAGGAGGAATTCAATATGAAGTTAATGTAGAGCCTAGACATAATTGAAAATAAATTGGATAAGGAGAATGGATCAAGAAAATCAAGAAGTCGTAGGTCTCCTGGGGAGAAAGGAAGATTAAGGAGTGCTAGCAGACATCGCCATAGTTCACCAAGGCATTTCAATGGGAGAGCACACAGTAGCTCAAGTTCATCCCTTTTCAGGAAGCATAAGAAGACGTAGGGGGTGGATGAACTATGAGTAGAAATGAACAATATCAAACCTCATACGTTTGATGGTGAGAACAAGAAGTATGAAGATGTCGATATATGGCTACTGGGAATGAGAAAATATTTTCAATTTCATAATTATTCTTCACATGCAAAAGGAATAATGTCTATCTATCATCTCAAGGGAAAGGCATCCATGTGGTGGGATCAACTTGTGCAGGTGTAGCACATTAAAGAGAAAAATGTTACTTGGAAAGAATTAAATAATTGTTTTGAAAATAAATATTGACAAAGAGATATTATGACAAGAAAATGAAAGAGTTATTTGAACTCAAGCTTGGAAGTATGACCATTGATGACTATGAAAGAAAGTTTTTAGAACTCTTGAAGTATGTCTCCTTCATAAAGGATGAGATAGTTAAGATTCAGAGGTATTTTAGTGGGATGTCGTCTTTCATCAGTGACAAGATACAATATGATGATCCAAAAACTTTGGAGGATACCATAAGTCGAGAAAAATGGAAAGCCAACTTTACAAAAACATTGGGAAGACAAGAAGAAGTTCAAGATGGAACAAAGGAAGCAAGGGAATAATCCACCATTCTTCATAAATAGTCCTCAAGGATAGCTAGTGTCTAGAGATCCTACAATGTCTGAGACATGTGGGAAAATGCCAAGGAAGCCATTGATTCAATGTTGGGGTTGTTAGGGAAATCATATGTATAGAGATTGTCCCCACATAAGTGAAAAAGTGAGAGTTTTTCACAATGTACAGTAAGCTGAAACAGTGGAGGACATGGGAAAGAATGTACCAAGGATCTATGCAGCCCTAGAAAACAATCAATTTGAGTTTCAATCACACATGATTGAAGTGGAAGGTATGATCAACAACTAATCCATTGCAATTTTAATTGATTGAGGAGCTAGTCATAGTTATAAAAATCCTAATATGGTCGAAAGATTTCATTTTCCAAGAAGCAAGCATGGGAAATCTTGGTTGGTGCAACTAGCTACTGGAGCCAAAAGAAAATTTAATGAGATGGTTAAGTCATGTCCAGTGGGCATGAATGGGATGAGCACCAAGGCATATTTTAACATCTTGCCTTTAGGTTCCTATGATTGTCTAATTTGGATGGATTGGTTGGACCAACACCATGTTGTCTTAGATTGTCATATCAAAGAATTTACTTGTTGGGATGAGGAAGGGAACCTAAGGATAGTCCAAGGAATTCCCAAGGTAGTAGTTGTTAGATAAATCTCAACAATGCAACTAAAGAAGTGTTATAGAAAAGGATGTCAAATACTTGCAGCTCATATGGAAGAAACACCTAAGGATGAGGTGTCAAATATTGAAGATTATGCAGTCCTAAAAGAGTTTGAGGATGTATTTAAATAAATACTAGGTTTACCCCCTAAAAGAGACATTGATTTCTCCATAAATATGATTCATGGAGAAGCTCCAGTGTCCAAGACACCTTATAGGACGAGTACACCAAAACTGAAGGAGTTGAAAATGCAACTTGAAGAGCTTCTGAAGAAGGGGTATATACGCCCAAGTGTTTCACCTTGGGGTGCCCCAATTTTATTTGTGAATAAGAAGGATGGAACTTTAATACTTTGCATGGACTTCAGGCAGTTGAACAAAGTAACGGTAAATAATAAGTATCCTTTGCCAATGATCGATGACCTGTTTGACCAGTTGAAGAATGAAAAAATATTCTAAAAGATTGATCTCTAGTCAGGTTATCATCGAGTTAGAATTAACAATGAAGACATCAAAAGGAGTTCTTTCAGAACAAGGTATGGCCATTATGAGTTCACAGTGATGCCATTTGGATTATCAAATGCACCACCTACCTTCATGTGTTTAATGAATGGAATTTTCAGAGAATACCTGGACAAGTTTGTCATTTTATTTTTGGATGACATTATTATATATTTCATGTCGGAAGAAGAGCATGAGAATCACTTGAAGATGATATTACAAGTGCTACGGGAGAATCAGTTGTATGCCAAATTGATCAAGTGCTCATTTTACTAGAACCAAGTTCATTATTTGGGGCATATCATATATGAGGAAGGGATAACAATGGATCCCAAAAATATTGAGGTCATTATAGGATGTTCATCTCCTAAGAATGTGACAGAAGTTAGATCATTCATCTTCCTTGTATGCTACTAAAAAATATTTATTGTTTGATTTTCAAAGATTTCATATACGATCACTCCCTTACAAAATAAAGGATTGAAGTTTCAGTGGACAGTGGATTGTGAAAAGAGATTCCAACACTTGAATCAATTATTAACCAATGCTCCCATTCTAAGGATTGTTCATCCAAATGAATATTTCATGGTATGCATAAATGCATGAAAAGATGGGCTTGGTGGAGTCCTCAATTAGAATGGATATTCCATATGTCATGAATCAAGGAAGTTGAAGGAACATGAAAGGCACTATGCCACTCATGATTTAGAGTTGGCAGCCATAGTGCATGCCTTGAAGAAGTGGAGGTACTATCTCATGGGGAAATTTTTTGAGCTGAGAACAGACCATCATGGTCTTAAATATTTATTCGGACAACCAACTCTAAATGCCAGGAAGAGAAGGTGGTTGGAGTTTCTTAGTGAATATGATTTTGATATAAAGCGTATCAAAGGGAAAGAGAACAAGGTGGTTGATGTACTTATAAGAAGAGTGCATGAGTTGCATGCTATAGACATCAGCATGTACCAATATGATTTGAAAGACATAATCTTGGCGGTTGTAAAATCATATTTGCATTACATGGAATTAGTGGCAAAACTAAAGCAAGGTGTTTTGTAGTAGAAAAATGAGGACTACAAGATGGGAAATGATGAAATTATTAGATATAAAGGAAGAATTTATGTACCAAATTCTCAGGAATTGAAAATTCTAATATTGAGGGAAATGCATAATGCACCTTATGTTGGACACCTAGGATATTAGAAAACAATTGCAGTAGTCAAGAGACAATATTATTTGCATTACATGGAATTAGTGGAAAAATTAAAGCAAGGTGTTTTGCAGTAGAAAAATGAGGACTACAAGATGGGAAATGATGAAATTCTTAGGTATAAAGGAAGAATTTATGTACCAAATTCTCAAGAATTGAAAATTCTGATATTGAGGGAAATGCATAATGCACCTTATGTCGGACACCTGGGATATCAGAAAACAATTGCAACAGTCAAGAGCCAATATTATTGGCTAGGCATGAAGAAATAAATTGTTGAGTACATTTCCAAATGTTGAAGTGTCAAAAGGTAAAGGCTAAGCATAGACACCCAACTAGGTTTTGCATCCATTACCCATTCCTGAGTGGAAATGGGAAGTGATAACAATGGGCTTTATCGCCAACCTGCCTAGAACAAGCAAGTAATGTCATTCTATCATGGTAGTGGTGGACAAGCTTACCAAAGCTTCCCATTTCATTCTGGTAAATCTTAATCACAAAGAAACTAATGTTGTTGATATTTATATGAGGGAAATTGATAGATTTCATGGTATACCCAAGGCAATTGTGTCTGACAGATATCCAAAATTTACATCGAACTTCTGGACAGGATTTGGAACAAATTTGAATTTTATCACAACTTATCATCCAGAATCTGATGGGAAAAAAGAGAGGGTGAATCAAGTGATTGACGACATGTTGAGGATGTATTTGATGGATAAACCATCAAAATTGGAATACTATCTACACTTGGTAGATTTTTCTTACAAAAATTGGTACCAAGCATCTATGAAGATGAGCCCATTTGAGGCACTTTATGGAAGAAAGGGAAACACACCTGTAAGTTGGGACAACCCAACAAATAGAGAAGTGGTTGGGAGAGAGTTTCTCAAGGAAATGGAAGAGAAGATGTCAAAAATAAAGTAGGATTTAAAGGTTTCTCAAGACAGGAAGAAAATATATAAGAATGAAATTCACAAGGAATTTAAGGTGGGTGATCATGTATTCTTGAAAGTGAAAGCCAACAAAAGTTCCCTGAAGTTGGGAAATTGTTCCAAGTTGGAAACTTAATATTATGGCCCGTTTGAAATCCTAGAGAGGATTGGTCCTATAGATTATATGCTTGCATTACTTGCATCAACGTCTATTCATAATGTATTCCATGTATCATTTCTCAAGAAGTATATACCTGATGCTAATCATGTTATTGATTGGAATGTGATTCAGGTGGAGAAAGAAGGTGTTTTTCAAGTACCTCTGGTGTGCATGCTAGACTAGAACATCAAGAAGCTCTGAAATTGATCCATAGAGATAGTAAAGGTCCAATGGGCATGTTATAGTTTTGAGGATGCAACTTGGGATCACGAGGATGCTATTCGGGTAGAGTACCTACATCTTTTGAAGATTTTTGAAATTTTGGTAATAAATGTATATAGGTATTGCATTGATGATAGTGCAAAAATAAGGGGAGGGGATTGTAATACCCCAAGACTGAGCCCCAGTTGAACTATAAATATGTTTTATACACTGGTGAGCCAAGTGATTATAAGTTAGGATGCTTATGTGTTGATTAGGTTGGAGAGCCTAGATGTTAAGGCCAGTGAGCCTAATTTTGTATATGTAAACACTCATATCATTAATATAATACATCACTGCGTGTAGATTGACCATAAAAAAAGAGTATGGGGGACTAAACTCCACTAGTAAGGAAAGGGAGGGGCTAAGAGCCTAGGAACGGGGCTAAGATAGAGGGCTTAACTCTAAGGGAATATTATATTATTATTACAAAAGACTAAGGCAAGGATAAATATCATTTTATCCTAATTTCTTATGGGAGGGTGAATGATTCACATGTGGGGAGAAACAAGCTCCATGAGATCCATGTTTCAATCAGGGCACATGCAAATATATGTGGGGAAAATCGGTTTGTTTTCAGATCCTTCCCCATTCACCAACACATTCACTCCCACTCAGCATTCACAAAACCATCATTTGACTCCATTAGTCGCACCACTCCATGCCTCATGCAGACCTTCAACAATGATCCCATACATTTCCTATTAAGCACAATGCACCTGTACTTTTACTGAGCCCGTATTGTGCCTTACTTGAATTATTTTGCTACCAACGCAGTTCCTTGACTGAGCATGGTTTTTTTCATCACCTGTTCCACACCCATTTTATATTGTTTCCTTCACCTTGTTGAAGGAAAAAAGCATAACTATTGTAGGAAAATTTCCCCACGGACAAGTGAATGTCCTCTTGGATCTTAGACCCCTATGACCTAGATAGAAAGATGCTAACTTTGAACACTGACATTCATTTAAATGTAGTTAAACTATTCAAAGGAAAAGAGGAAGAAAGTATGAGTACCTTTTTCTAAAGTTTGTCCTCGCTCGGTCCAGGTTGAACTTGATCTTCAAGTCCTCCAATGAGTTCTTCAATCCAATAGACAACGAAGATAAAGCATACTTCCTATTCTACCAAGATTAGTTTAAAACTAAATTCATCCAAAGAGACAAGCCCATACAAATTTACACAAACTTGAAGGAAACATGCCAAGCATATATATTAATGAGAACAAAAAAGGTTCTTACAAATTGTAGATGCATATGCAGTAGCCTCACCAAGTCCTCCTTGTCCAACCCCTTGCTCAAAATATCCACAATTAGAATGACAATACTTTTCATTGTTTATTCCCCCCCTTCACCATGATAATGCATCCTTATATAGGCTTTGAGAGGCTCAACCACCTTATTAATTCTTGGGATAAGTTGAGGATATGACTCCATCAGTTGTGGGATTCGCCTTAGATCCAACCTTCAAATTGGATTCAAGCCAAACTGACACGGATGCTTCTTATTTGTCCTTAGAGATAAGGGGGATTTGTCCCCAATATTCTCTCAATAGATCGATGTTCCCTCAAAGTTGGCCACAGAGCATTGCAACACTCTCTGCTAAGAGGGAAAGGAGTGCTAGCTCTCCTTGCAAGTGGGTAGAGGAGCGTTGATCTCCAAAAATACTTTTAGGATGGTAATTCCTCAATGTAAAATCTTGTAAAATTTTCCAAAAGATATATTTTCATCTTCTAATGGGTCTTAGAGGATATCCCAAATGTTCTTATGATGTCGTTCGTGATGTGACACATGAGAGACAAAAGTATGATTGTCGTGACACTTGCGTCACTTGCGATAATGACAAATGAGACATCATCAAAGTGAGTAATTTTGACGTGTAACAGATTTCCCCCAAAAGTGCGAGGTCAGAAGATGAAAACTGATGACTGAAGTACTTTGTAGACTTTTGAAGCAAGGGTATGGAGTCGGAGAACCTGGTAGAAGATGAAAAAAAAAATCAAACAAATGTTATGATATGTTTCAAACCCAAGGTAGGCATACCTATGCTTGAGTGATAAAGGAATTTAAGGTATGGACACCACCAAATACACTGCGGATCCATAATCATATTGACTTAAGGGTATATCCACCAAAGATACAACATGGATCTATACTTCCATGACATGAATTGATTGTAGCCAAGAGAAATACATAGTGGATCTATGAGATGACAAAGCATAGCCACGAGCCAATACAAAGTGGATCTATGTGACAGTATATATATCAATATGCTCAAATGATCTCGTTTCACATCTTGGGTAAAGTAGATATCAGAGTAAACACTCAACCCAGGGTCTTCTTCCCAATCCCAATGTGGTACGAATCTAGCCATGTGAATAGATTTTTTGATGTCGAACATGGTAGAAACCACTTGATTACTGGTAATTGAGGTAAACTATTAAAAAGTGCAAGGGAAATCACCAGTGATGTCATTGACTCCCAAGGTACCCTAGTACAATCCAACGAATGTGAATAGATGAGTTGAATTTGAACATTCATGGAATCATATGATTAGAGGTCAATCATGTAAACCCACTTTCAGAAGCAAGGAGGCTTGCCATTGAGGCATGCATTTTCCAAGGTACTAATTGGTTTCTAAGTCAAATTTCTCGGATAATGTGTTGAAGTCGACAGGAAAAGACTCGTTGAAGGAGGGCCTTGAGGTATCCCTCATCAACGACATGAAACTGACATAGAGATGTAAGATGGTGAATCAAATGAGTATGGATTGACATATATATTTAAAATTGAAATTTGTGATGGTTGACTCTCGAGGTGGATACTTCTCTTGAACATTGAGGCACAAAAAATAGAAGCATGACATGGAAAAAAACATGATGCAGTGGATACTGTGAATTTCGTCGGGTGACCCAAAGGAGTAAATAAAATAAGAGGATTGGTTCAGTGCAGAGGTACAGTAGGTTAAAATGTATGTAAAGACAATGTTCCATGTTCAAGGGTGACTGGAAGAGTGACTTGTGATGATTCCAAAAAATGGTTTGGCTTGCTTCCTTCAATTTTTTACCCCATCCAGATAGACGAGTACCTATTTTTATTTTTATGAGCTCGAGGAGGATAACACATGCTCGATATAACTGACCTTCGGTAAGTTCCTCTTATTTTGTTTAACAAACAAGAAGAACTAAGGGTTCAGTCCCATATGGGCCCTTCAATGTGTAATTTTCAAAGAGTCCAGAGAAGGAAAACTCAATGGTTTTTCATGTTTAGAGAGTCTGAAAATAAACTAAAGATAACTCTAGGGTTATCCTTTTTCATAATATTAGTCTCCAAAGTCCAAAAAGGAGATAAATTGCTACTCGGGAGATGCCCTTTCAAAACCTTTTAAACGAGTGTGAAAGGAAGCAAGATCACTTGGCGATGTTTTCATGTTTAGAGAGTCTGAAAAGAGCTTAAAGGAGACTCTGAGGGGTTCCTTTTTCGTATATCCTTACGAGTCCAAAAAAGAGATAAGTTTATACTCAATTACATTCTCATATTTTTCCAAGCATGATAAAGAACTAAGACCGTGCTCGTCGGTGTTACAAGGTTAAATTAAAAAATATTGCTTCAAAACCTACAAGTGATGAAAAATCTCCATTCCAGGGTATTAGTGACATCTCTGAAAAAGATTTTAAAACACAAAATAGACTATAGATTAGCAAAAATGAACCCTATAACAATGAAATAGGGCTAAAAATGTTATTTACCATTTCATTTTTACCAAACTCTTCTAGCATTGGTATTTTTACTTCGGAGGGAGATTTTGAAGTTGTTGGCATCAGAGCTACGGTCAACCATTTTCACTTCTCTTCAGATCAAGTTGGTCATTAACTCATTCTAATCATTTTTTAGAGTTTATAATTTCATTTTAGGTAGTTTTTAGTCTTATCCTGGGCTCCCTAGGAAGCCTTAGGCACCGAAGCAGATCGATGCTCCATCAAAGGGGTGAGGGGAGCGTCGACCACATTTTCGGCACCCTAGTATGTATTCCAGGGGAGCGCTAGCGCCCTGTGAATGCGTTTAGGGGAGCGTCGATGCAGAATTGAAAAACAAGTTGATATTTATGCTAAAAATACCCAAATTTTTGTTGTGAGAAGATGATTAATGGATTTTAAATGTATGTTCTTGCAATTTACAATGATAAAAACCATGATCGAATGGAAAGAGAAGGAGCATGAGCTCGATGATATAGTTGTCCTGGAAAACCCCCAAACAAGGGCCACTTTGATGAATTGTGGCCTCCTCAAGTATGTTAAATTGCAAAAGATGAATAAGGAAGTCTTACTACTTGAGAATATAATTGGATTGTGATATGACGTCGAACAGGCATTCTAGATTGGGCCACAAATGCTCAAAATCGAGCTAGATGATGTATACTTTTTTACTGGCCTCTCGAGAAGAGGGGCTCCTATCATTTTGTTCAGACAGTGGGAAACTCCTTAGCCTGTTGAGGTGTACATATCAAATCATTGTGTTCGAGGGTCATGATTGGTCGAAGGACAAATAGTGATGAAAGAGGTCATATATTTGACACTATGATCTATATTGTTTTCCATAACCAACTTGGTAGGTAGCACCAATGTGCATTTGCCCTCAAAATCCCAAATGGATTATTCTCTACAATGTGTGGAGCTGAGGTTACTCAACTGGAGTGGAGGTTTCCTTCACAATGTGAAGGATAAAATTATGAAATGCGGGATTGGTAAACATAAACAATTCGGGTATGGTTCCTTTTTGGTTTCGTTCTTTCTAGAGAGAATACCTTAGATGTAGCCACATATTGCATTGGTGGAAAGACCGGTGGTTGAACCACGTATGGAAAGGTGGATGATTTTGTCTCCAAGATTGGGAACCAACTCAGAATTTAAGTTCACAATCGATTTATTTTCTTATTTGAGACAATAGTTGATCATCATCGAGGATTTCCCATACATCGGAGTAGATTTTCGGGGTAGCCTGGAATTAGTACTTCCAGAGGGTATAGACTAGGATGCGTCAGGTATGAAACAAAAACCTTTTCATGTGTTTTTTTATTTTAAAATTTATATTATTTTTATGTGTACACAGAGGATTTTTTAACAGATGCATTGTTTCATCATGCAGATAGAGGTGCATCACGTCCGGTGGAGATACCAGAAATAGGGCATCGCGGAGACATGCAGATAGTCGTAGATCATGAGGTGGTGATGGGAGGTCTCTAGGAGGTCGAGAGGAACCTCTGAAGTCTTACGATGAGTGTCCCACCATTAAGGAGGCAATATGTACCCCTACATTTGTAGAGGCATACAGTGGGGGTTCCTGAGAGTCTGAACCACTTGTTTCGACAACTAGCTCATGCAGTGGTGTGCTTCTTGGATAACAACATGGTGCAGGAGGACTAGGATCCTCTATATGTTTTTTGTATTCTTTTCATGATGATATCATGGGCATGAGGGCCTAGATTTTTCCCTTCTATGTACTTTTTGATGTAAAAAAACTTTTTCTATCACGCAGTTTATATATGTGTGTGTGTGTGTGTGTGTGTGTGTGTGTGTGTGTGTGTTACAAATGATCTTTCGTGATGTTTTTAATGTACATGTGATCCATTTTATTTATAATTTTTTGTTATCTATGCACAAGATACCGATCCAAAATATAATTTGCTAGCGAATTCGAAGTTGTGTTGAGTTCTCTTGGTATGTGTTTGTATTGTGTAAATTCAAACATTATTTCAAGACGATAAACTCATAGGTGGAGATGCAATAGGATAGGAGTGTGAATGGCGTATACTCGATTAAGCTGACAAACCATGATTTGAGATTCTAGGTTAATGATTATACGAGATATACCTAGGGAGGAAGCCTCAGTTAAAAGTCTAATGACATTGTGATATTATGCCACATTATTGATTGTCTATCCTAAGAAAATGCCTCCTAAACTCACCAACTCATCAGAGTGGTAAATGATCCAAGTTGCAGAAGAAATGCTCTGGGTGTGTCGAATAGCACCATCCACAAACCTGACAAACATAGAAAAGGAAGATATCATATGTGCACGCAATCACAAGACAAAGTATAAGAAGCTAAAACAAAACTCATACATGCAAGAGGAAAAGACACACCAAAAAAAAACTATAGTACAATAGTGTACAAAGCACACATGCTAGATGTTCTATGCATAGCACTTCTTAAGGTAAATCCCATTCTGGGGTTCACCGAGAGAGATTTCATCATAGTCAAATAGCTCATAGGAACCTCTATGTAATACATGTTTTACGATGTAGGGTCCATGCCACAAAGGTTCTAACTTTCTTGTCCTTAGCTTATCGTGAGCCTGGTCATAAATGAGGACTAGGTCTCCTTCTGCAAAAGTACGAGAGTGTACGAATTTGTCATATTGACTCTTCATTCATTTTTTATACGTCTCATTAATGAGAGCAACATCTCGACATGTTTCGTCCAATCTAGTTAGATATAGGAAACATTCTTATTTAGTAGAGGTGTGAGGCAGGAGTTCTATTTTGAGTTTCAACGAAGGAATTTCACACTCGATTGGTAATACTTCTTCGACGCCATATACCAATTGGAAAGGAATGAATCTAGTTGCAGTTTTCACTAAGGTGTGATAAGTCCATAGGACAGAGAAGAATTGTAAATGATAAGAATTTTTGTTTTCCCCCACCATGTGTTGGATCATGGTTTTAAGGACTTTGTTGATAGCTTCAACTTGTCCATTTTCTTGAGTATAGTAGGGGGAGGAGTTCTCATGGAGAAAACTCAACTTGACATGTAACTAAATCATCATCTGGTTTTGAAAATGTGAACCATGATCAATGAAAATCGTTTGTGGAACACCAAATCGAGTGATGATGTGGTTGAATATGAAGAGAGTTGCATTGTGACCATCATTAAGAAAATTAGGCATAGCCTCGGCTCATTTTTTGAAGTAATCAATGGTAATGATGATATAACCATTCCCCCCTACTGAGGTAGCCTTACATTGCATAAAATCAATGCCCCATTTGGAAAAGGGTTTGATGGCGACAATAGGATGCAACAGAGTGGGGTGGGTGCATGCCTTTTTATTAAAAACTTGGTAGAGTGGGCATATTTTGACATCCTAATACAATATTTGAAGATGGAGGGACAAAAGTAACTGACACATAAGATTTTTTGAGTTGTAGCCATCCCAGAAAGGTGACCACCACATGCTCCAAGGTGACAGTCATTAAAAACACTTTCATCCTCATTGTGAATTAAACAACGTCGTAGGATAGTGTCAATACCACGACGATACAAAGTGTAATCGATGATAAGGTATCGTTTATAATGGTGACAAATATAACAAAGTTCTTCACAGGATATATCAGGCTAAAAAAGTTGGGTTTGAAGATAAATAAGAATATCTCCATACCAAGGATCGAACGTGCTAATGAGAAACAAATATTCATAGGGGAGAGAATCATTGGGCTCAATGTCTTCACCAACATGGGGAAGATCACAGATAAGTTCCAAAAAAACCAAGGATTTTTTAGCTTTTGATGTGGAAAACTTGAGATTGAATTCTTGAAGAATAACGATCCATTTGGAATATTTTCCCCCAAGATGTTGATGTGTCAAAATATGATACATGGGGTTTGAGTTCGCAATGACCGTGGTAGTGCATAACATGATGTAATGGTGAAATATCTGGATGGAAATGATGGTCGCCAAAGCCAAATTTTCAACATGTGAATATCGGAGCTTAGGACCAGATAAACTCTTACTCAGATAGTATATCACATGTTCCTCACCATTATGGTCCTCTTGAACTAACACCATACCAATTGTGGAAGTAGAAGCTACCAAATAAAGGATATAGTCTCGTGCATAATTCAGAGGATGCAAAAGAGGTGTATGGGTCAATCCATACTTAAGAGAATCAAAATATCGTTGAGTAGTGTCATCCCATATGATAGGAGTGTCTTTCTATAACAATCACATAAATCCTTTAGTAAGCTCAACATAATTACATATAAAATGACGAAGAAAGTTTGCTTTCCCTTGCAAACTTTGTTGTTGGGTCAGATTGCTGGGAAGAGGTAAAGTAATAATAGCTTTGATCTTTAAGGGATCCACCATAATCCCATCTTTGGAGACAATGAAACTGAGAATTTGACCTGATTCAACAATGAAGATTTATTTTTGGGGGTTCAAATGGATACGGTAGAACTGACATTGAAGAAAAATGGCCCATAGATGACCAATATTGTCTGATTGATTAGATGAATGGGAAGGTAAATCATCAAGGCAAGGTTCCACAATATGTTTTATATCTTGGAAAGCATAGGACATGGCCTGCTAGAAAGTGGCACCAACATTTTTGATACCAAAAGGTAGTTTCCAATAGGCGAAAGTTCCCCACGAGAAGATGAATATTGTCTTATTTTGATCAGCGGGTAGAATGTCAATCTGGTTATATCCTGAAAAATCCATCCATGAAAGAGAAAATAACGTTGCCAGTGAAATTATCAATGATTTGGCTAATGAAGGGTGTGGGGTAATTGTCTTTGGGACAAGACTTGTTAATATCCCTATAATCAACACAGACATGAATTGTTCCTTGTTTTTTAGCAACTAAAACAATGTTAGAAACCCATTCCATCAAGGGGACAGGATAGATAAAGCCATATTTTAACAGTTTTTCAACTTCTTCCCTTATGGCCGCGGTTTTCTTAGGATGAACTGGGTGAAGTTTTTGTCACACAGTTTTAACGCCTATGTAAGTTTTTATTTCATGCACAATGATCAAGGGTTCGATCCTAGGCATTTCCTCGTAGCTCCAAGAGAAGACATTGTAGAATTATTTAAATAAAGTGGTGTAAGAAGCCACTTCCTCAAGCGAACAATTATCACTGAGATGAACATTTTACACGATACCTTCTTTGATCGAGATATTGATAGAGATTGTAGAATATATGTTTCCTAAATTCCCCTCAGAAGTAGTATCCTCGGTAAGTATAGGAGATTGGGGAGAATCAACAACATCGGGGGGGGGAAGATAGGGTGTATATATTCCTGAATTTCTTCTAGAGGAGGAAGAAAAGATGATTGATGATGGTTTTCATCCCAAGGTACCTCGTCAATACTAAGCATTTCCATAATGGATTCGTCTTGTGGAAAAATATGGGAAATGTAGTCAAAAGAAGAAGACAAGGAATTCAACCAAGATGGAAACGAATAAGTGTTGGATGCTCATAGATGTTGGTCATCCAAGGAGGGAGAGGCATATTGGATAGCATCGTATGAATCCTCGGCTAGACTAAGTGGCATAGCGTCACCTAGTGCATCAAATCCTAACAGACTAGGCACAAGCCAAGGATCAGATGATTCTAAATATTGATAGGCCATAGTCGAAATCATATTGATTGTGGAAATATGTTGTGCTGTGGGAGGAAGTGGTGCAGGGAAAGTACCCATAAGGGAAGAATCTTTTAAAATACCTACACCAACATTTTCATAAGTGATTCTAATATCTCCCAAGAAAAAAATATTTTTGGTGGAGGGAGTGTGAGAATCAGGTGTATAGTAATCTAACTGGTTGATAGTGACAATTTTTCCTTCATGGGGCAATTGTACACATAGAAACACCAATGAAGCGATGAAAGTCATGGAATAAAACCAACATATTCCTAATAACAAGTTGTAATCAAGGGGATCATTGACTACCTCTACATCGATAGAGACAGTCTTACCTCCCAACTGAACGACTAAGGATTGCAAGATTCTGTGAGGATGAAAACCTCGCCCGTTGAATGCTCGTAACATTGTAGAGGATTGGTTAAGCGCAGGTGATTTTAATCCTTTCCAACAGATAATGACATGACACAAGTGGAAGCTCCCTCATCCAATATGGTGTGGTGAATTTGTTGGTTATGAACAATTACATCAATTTGAAAATCAACACGGTGAGAAATTCGCGACTTGAAGTTGTCCAAGTTAAACGTGATATTGTTTGACAACTCGGGATCAATGGCACCAATGGAATCCAAGAGAATTCTATGTTCACTTGGGAAATTTTGTAGAACTTCAAGAGTGGACATATCACACCGTGCTTGATCCAAATATTCAACAATGTTGTAGTTTTGGGTGGCAATCTTCAAGAATGTTGTAGTTTTTGGTGGCACGTGAACTAGGATTAAAAATTGATTTGCGGATAGTGCTCTTGGGAGGGCGTAAAATAGATTCAAATGTAGGTTTCTCTATCTGACGTGATCCAGATGGAGGACTAACATATGAAGGAATAACAAAGGTGGGAGATGGATCTAGTGGAGTACCGTTAGTGACCTTTTCTTTATCAAGTTTATTCGGTATTTCGTATATGGTAGTGTGAGTGGTTAAATCAATCCCACTGAAAATATGAATATGAGCACTTGTCAAGGATTCATCACTAGGAGGGTGGTTGGAACTACCCCCTTGTGGGAGGGGAAAGTTCTTGATCAACCATGGATTATTGTTGAGGAAAAGGTTGTGTTAACACAGGGGTTTGGAAATTCCCTTTGAAAATGTTTGCAACTTCATTGCGATGTGGAAAGTCTCGGGTGAAACGATCTTCACCAAAAATAAGACATGGGAATTTTGATTTTCGATGTGGTTTATTTTCAGTAGCAGGTGGTGGAGTTTGTGTTTTGGGATGTTCATTATAATTATTATTATTTTTTGGTTTATTTTTTTTTTCTTCTTACTCATGGATTGTTGTGAAGAGGCTGATTGGACTATGTTCACCTCAGATATTTGAGTCAGGAGGGAGGTATAGGAGAGTGAAGTCGAACTGGTAACATCTGCGGAAACATAGCGATTTACTTTTTTGGTAGACTGTGATGTGGATTGGGTTTTGACGGTACCGATAACTCCATTTGCATGTGTCGTGGAAGAAGGTTTGGATGGATCAGTAGAAGTACGGGTAGCATTTGGTATCAACTTGTACAAAGTAGCAAATTGGGAGTAAACCAAATAAAAGTATTGAGCTCGGGAAATGGATTCTTCCTCAGTGACTACACCACCCATGGAGACGTCATGAGAAATCTGGGGTAAAAGAGATTTACTAGACCACTCTTTCAATAACTAATTAGGAATGGTCGCTTTAATCAACCTTCGTCATCGTCTCCACTCATGAATGTGGTCAAAGATATGCATAGAGTTTGTTTGACGAAGGGAGGTTAAAAGTTCAGTACTTGTATCATAACAGATGGGTAATTGAAAATGTGTGATAAAATCCATAGCGAGGGAGTTGAAATCTTGAAAAGAACCATGTTGAAGTTCAATGTAAAATTTGGATGCAGAGCCCATGAGTGTGCATTGGAAGAGACATAAACGTATAGAATCATCCATCAATGAGTTTGATGAACACCATAAATAGAATTTCATTAGATGGTTGTTTGGGTATTCACCAAGTTTATCGTCAAACTTGGGGATGTCAGAAGGTAATTTAGCAAGAATTGCTAGCCAAAAAGGAAAATGCAATATGGGATCATTTGCCAACTGAGACAAGTCTGGTATATCCAGAGTGGCAAGGAAGGGTAATTGTCGGTTAACCTGAGTGTGATATTGGTGTGGCATAGGGACACTAGTGGGGCCATAAACTGGTTGAGGTGGATAATTGTATCCAATAGGCCCTCCCATATATGGTTTTTATTGACCGGTATAGGTAGGATTCGATGGTTGTCGAGGAACATTCATGAGTGGGTTGAAACCCGATGGATTCTGAGGAGTATAAGTGGGTTGATTCGGTTGTGGGGGATAAACAGTTTTCCCTTGAGGAGGATAAATATTTGGTCCTTGAGGAGGGGTAAACATTAGCCCCTTGGGGAGGATAAACATTAGACACTTGGGGAGGATAAGGTTGTTGTCCTTGAGGACCTTAGGTGGGATTTGGGACACCCAGATAAGGTTGTCCAAAAGATAATCTGGAAGGAACAAGTTTTGATATTCCTCCTTGTGGGTTATGGTATGATTTCCCCCCAGGATAGGTTTGATTAAATGTACCTCTTGAAGGTACTCCCCAGGATTTTGAAGGATTTCTGACAAAAGAAGGTTTCCCCCCTGCCATAGGTTGATTTGAAACTGGGGTTTGAGCAGTAAAAGGAGGTTGTCCTCAGGAAGGAACATGCAAAGGTGGTTTTCCTCTAGGATGGGTAGGCCCGCTAAAGTATGTTTGTCCCCTGGGAGGGATAGGTCCACTATATGGTGGTTTCCCCCTAGGTGGGATATGTCCCTCAGTTGGTTGTGTCTATCTGGAAAGGGTCTACAGTCTTTGTTGTAAAGGTGTTCCAGCAGGATTTTGTGGAACATGAGGAGTTGTAGTGTGAAAAGGTGTACTGGTGGGAGTAATGGTTGAAGTGCCTTGTGTATGAGTAGAAGTGATGACTCCAGTAATGAGGTGGACTTGTGCTTATGTAACGACAGGGTCGATGACATGTTCGATGGCATGATCAATAGTTTGACCGAATGGTCCTGCCTCAATGACAATAGGGTCATGAGGATTAAGAGTTTGTCGAATATACTCAAAATTATCATAAAGATCACGTCCCGATGGATTCCTCCATATAGAATGAGCAGGTGTTGGATGTGGATATACTACATTAGTAGAAGGAATGGGGGTCCTACAGTAAACATGGTTATGTGGATCCCATATATGTTTCGGTAATTGGTCTCAATGGAAAACCTGGGAATTTTTCTTCTATAATGATACCGAATGAGTCTAATCGAAATAGGAGTGGTTCAATAACATCTTCTGACATAGGTGTAGTATGAGGAGTGGGATATTCAACCATAACCAAGGCTCTTTACGAATTTTCTAACAAAGGAGTTGGTGTTCCTGAGATTACACTTAAGGCTCAAAGAGTAATGTCAAGGCATCAAGAATTTAAGGAATGTTTTAAAAGGTGCTTTTTATTCCATTAATTATATGAGAATTAACCCTTAAATGAAATTAATAACTGAACAGAACAGAGGTCATGTTTCATTGTCTAAGTCAAGTAATAAAATCAAGTGATACAAGAGAAAATTACAAAATTGTTAAACAAAATGAGGCATCAATGACAGATGAATCTTACCTTTTTCACAGTAGTAGAAAATGTAGAATGCACCCTTGAAAGGATATAAGATACAATGATCCAAGTAGCTTGCAGGTCTTGTAAATATTTACTAGTAGCAAATACAGAGGAAAAACTACTTGCTTATCAAATGACCGATAACATGTTATCACAGTAGATTTTGTACTAAATTGCAATCACTCACTTATCAAGGAGTAACATAAAGAAAACTAGAGACATGGAATACAAGAAGAGCACATAACTCAAACTAAACAAAATTTGGAATCCATGTTTGCACTTGTATTAATACTCACAAAAGGATGAGTTTTCTTAGTTACAATATGGCAAGAAGCAGCCTGTGTTAAGTCTTTAAAATATGTATTTATACAAAAATGTTCTCAACCCAAGCGGTTGGAATTCTCCTTATTTCTAAAATAGAAAATATTACAATATGTGAAATTAGAAACACTTCACTTGCATATTCCTTGTCTCTTTGCCATGCTGGCAGAGACATTTCTCCTTCTTGTTATCCAGCTCAGAAATAGTTGGTCTCTAATCATGGTTTGATTACATGATATGCCCACATCGTATCATTTGTTCCCGGATGTGTTGGATTTCTCCTTCTCAACACATTACACACATTTTCAAATGAACTACACCACCAATATGAAAGGATCAGTTGTGTTGTTTTCCTCAAAAGTATACAAATTATTCTCTAAGTAAGGAAACTTATCTTCCATTTTCTTGTCTTATGAATATGTAGACTGTAGTTGTAGACTAGGACTGACTAGCCCCTTATTTATCTAAGTAATATCAATCTATTTTAATTGCAAGATTTCAGCCCGAGCCTCTTCCATGTTTGTCTTGACATTAAGTTGATGCTTCACAATATCAATTTGCCCCAGGACCTCAGAGATATTATCTTTGTCGAGGCCTAATGACCCTTTGTCGAGTGAATGAAATGCTTCTTCACAAGATTTCGTCACTTCCTTATCTAATCTTTTACTCTCAGCTATGTTAGCCTCCCAGGTCTTCAGTATTATATCACCTCTAGTTTGCTCAGAAAGAGACAATCTAGAGACCATGGCTACTTCTTCTCTTTTTGATGACACAATTGCCTCTTGGAAATCATCTCGAGCAGCGATGGCCTCTCTCTCCTTTAAGAAAATGTTATTTAAGGATTGGTATACCATCCGAAAATGGTTTTGGACAGTTTCCACCCTAGCGAAAAGTCCTTTTTGTGTTGATTCTAGTTTTTTGCACACCTCTAGTGTCTTAGCTTTGAAAAATGTCATATCTACAGTCATGTTTTTAGTTAGGTTTACTTTGGCCTATAGTCATTTTACCAACTCTCTTTGCTGACTGGACCATTCTCTACTTGCATGTGCGTTCTTATGCATTTCGTCGAGATTGGATTTGAGTTGTTGAATTTCTTGTCTGTCACAGGCTCTACTCTGCTCAAAACCCTTATTCATATCACTCCTAACATTCTACTCCACAGTCTCTACTTGATTTTTCAATTGACTTATCAACAAATATTTTTTCTTCAATTATTCTTTTAGGTTCCCAACGGAATATTGGCTTGTTGTTGCAAAAGCTCCCAGTGAGCCTGCCACATCCGTAGAGAAGTATACCTCTTACAAGGCATGTCCATCAAGCAGCACCCTGTGTCTCTTGATAGTTGCACCCTCCTTTATGTGTGTTTCTCTTTTTACCACAACCCTCCTTTTCTTGCTGAAGAAGAAATCGGAAGGAGGCATCTCTTCAGCTAAGATAGGCATAAGATCCTTTATGAACACCACTTCANCAGGAGTTCTATTTTGAGTTTCAACGAAGGAATTTCACACTCGATTGGTAATACTTCTTCGACGCCATATACCAATTGGAAAGGAATGAATCTAGTTGCAGTTTTCACTAAGGTGTGATAAGTCCATAGGACAGAGAAGAATTGTAAATGATAAGAATTTTTGTTTTCCCCCACCATGTGTTGGATCATGGTTTTAAGGACTTTGTTGATAGCTTCAACTTGTCCATTTTCTTGAGTATAGTAGGGGGAGGAGTTCTCATGGAGAAAACTCAACTTGACATGTAACTAAATCATCATCTGGTTTTGAAAATGTGAACCATGATCAATGAAAATCGTTTGTGGAACACCAAATCGAGTGATGATGTGGTTGAATATGAAGAGAGTTGCATTGTGACCATCATTAAGAAAATTAGGCATAGCCTCGGCTCATTTTTTGAAGTAATCAATGGTAATGATGATATAACCATTCCCCCCTACTGAGGTAGCCTTACATTGCATAAAATCAATGCCCCATTTGGAAAAGGGTTTGATGGCGACAATAGGATGCAACAGAGTGGGGTGGGTGCATGCCTTTTTATTAAAAACTTGGTAGAGTGGGCATATTTTGACATCCTAATACAATATTTGAAGATGGAGGGACAAAAGTAACTGACACATAAGATTTTTTGAGTTGTAGCCATCCCAGAAAGGTGACCACCACATGCTCCAAGGTGACAGTCATTAAAAACACTTTCATCCTCATTGTGAATTAAACAACGTCGTAGGATAGTGTCAATACCACGACGATACAAAGTGTAATCGATGATAAGGTATCGTTTATAATGGTGACAAATATAACAAAGTTCTTCACAGGATATATCAGGCTAAAAAAGTTGGGTTTGAAGATAAATAAGAATATCTCCATACCAAGGATCGAACGTGCTAATGAGAAACAAATATTCATAGGGGAGAGAATCATTGGGCTCAATGTCTTCACCAACATGGGGAAGATCACAGATAAGTTCCAAAAAAACCAAGGATTTTTTAGCTTTTGATGTGGAAAACTTGAGATTGAATTCTTGAAGAATAACGATCCATTTGGAATATTTTCCCCCAAGATGTTGATGTGTCAAAATATGATACATGGGGTTTGAGTTCGCAATGACCGTGGTAGTGCATAACATGATGTAATGGTGAAATATCTGGATGGAAATGATGGTCGCCAAAGCCAAATTTTCAACATGTGAATATCGGAGCTTAGGACCAGATAAACTCTTACTCAGATAGTATATCACATGTTCCTCACCATTATGGTCCTCTTGAACTAACACCATACCAATTGTGGAAGTAGAAGCTACCAAATAAAGGATATAGTCTCGTGCATAATTCAGAGGATGCAAAAGAGGTGTATGGGTCAATCCATACTTAAGAGAATCAAAATATCGTTGAGTAGTGTCATCCCATATGATAGGAGTGTCTTTCTATAACAATCACATAAATCCTTTAGTAAGCTCAACATAATTACATATAAAATGACGAAGAAAGTTTGCTTTCCCTTGCAAACTTTGTTGTTGGGTCAGATTGCTGGGAAGAGGTAAAGTAATAATAGCTTTGATCTTTAAGGGATCCACCATAATCCCATCTTTGGAGACAATGAAACTGAGAATTTGACCTGATTCAACAATGAAGATTTATTTTTGGGGGTTCAAATGGATACGGTAGAACTGACATTGAAGAAAAATGGCCCATAGATGACCAATATTGTCTGATTGATTAGATGAATGGGAAGGTAAATCATCAAGGCAAGGTTCCACAATATGTTTTATATCTTGGAAAGCATAGGACATGGCCTGCTAGAAAGTGGCACCAACATTTTTGATACCAAAAGGTAGTTTCCAATAGGCGAAAGTTCCCCACGAGAAGATGAATATTGTCTTATTTTGATCAGCGGGTAGAATGTCAATCTGGTTATATCCTGAAAAATCCATCCATGAAAGAGAAAATAACGTTGCCAGTGAAATTATCAATGATTTGGCTAATGAAGGGTGTGGGGTAATTGTCTTTGGGACAAGACTTGTTAATATCCCTATAATCAACACAGACATGAATTGTTCCTTGTTTTTTAGCAACTAAAACAATGTTAGAAACCCATTCCATCAAGGGGACAGGATAGATAAAGCCATATTTTAACAGTTTTTCAACTTCTTCCCTTATGGCCGCGGTTTTCTTAGGATGAACTGGGTGAAGTTTTTGTCACACAGTTTTAACGCCTATGTAAGTTTTTATTTCATGCACAATGATCAAGGGTTCGATCCTAGGCATTTCCTCGTAGCTCCAAGAGAAGACATTGTAGAATTATTTAAATAAAGTGGTGTAAGAAGCCACTTCCTCAAGCGAACAATTATCACTGAGATGAACATTTTACACGATACCTTCTTTGATCGAGATATTGATAGAGATTGTAGAATATATGTTTCCTAAATTCCCCTCAGAAGTAGTATCCTCGGTAAGTATAGGAGATTGGGGAGAATCAACAACATCGGGGGGGGGAAGATAGGGTGTATATATTCCTGAATTTCTTCTAGAGGAGGAAGAAAAGATGATTGATGATGGTTTTCATCCCAAGGTACCTCGTCAATACTAAGCATTTCCATAATGGATTCGTCTTGTGGAAAAATATGGGAAATGTAGTCAAAAGAAGAAGACAAGGAATTCAACCAAGATGGAAACGAATAAGTGTTGGATGCTCATAGATGTTGGTCATCCAAGGAGGGAGAGGCATATTGGATAGCATCGTATGAATCCTCGGCTAGACTAAGTGGCATAGCGTCACCTAGTGCATCAAATCCTAACAGACTAGGCACAAGCCAAGGATCAGATGATTCTAAATATTGATAGGCCATAGTCGAAATCATATTGATTGTGGAAATATGTTGTGCTGTGGGAGGAAGTGGTGCAGGGAAAGTACCCATAAGGGAAGAATCTTTTAAAATACCTACACCAACATTTTCATAAGTGATTCTAATATCTCCCAAGAAAAAAATATTTTTGGTGGAGGGAGTGTGAGAATCAGGTGTATAGTAATCTAACTGGTTGATAGTGACAATTTTTCCTTCATGGGGCAATTGTACACATAGAAACACCAATGAAGCGATGAAAGTCATGGAATAAAACCAACATATTCCTAATAACAAGTTGTAATCAAGGGGATCATTGACTACCTCTACATCGATAGAGACAGTCTTACCTCCCAACTGAACGACTAAGGATTGCAAGATTCTGTGAGGATGAAAACCTCGCCCGTTGAATGCTCGTAACATTGTAGAGGATTGGTTAAGCGCAGGTGATTTTAATCCTTTCCAACAGATAATGACATGACACAAGTGGAAGCTCCCTCATCCAATATGGTGTGGTGAATTTGTTGGTTATGAACAATTACATCAATTTGAAAATCAACACGGTGAGAAATTCGCGACTTGAAGTTGTCCAAGTTAAACGTGATATTGTTTGACAACTCGGGATCAATGGCACCAATGGAATCCAAGAGAATTCTATGTTCACTTGGGAAATTTTGTAGAACTTCAAGAGTGGACATATCACACCGTGCTTGATCCAAATATTCAACAATGTTGTAGTTTTGGGTGGCAATCTTCAAGAATGTTGTAGTTTTTGGTGGCACGTGAACTAGGATTAAAAATTGATTTGCGGATAGTGCTCTTGGGAGGGCGTAAAATAGATTCAAATGTAGGTTTCTCTATCTGACGTGATCCAGATGGAGGACTAACATATGAAGGAATAACAAAGGTGGGAGATGGATCTAGTGGAGTACCGTTAGTGACCTTTTCTTTATCAAGTTTATTCGGTATTTCGTATATGGTAGTGTGAGTGGTTAAATCAATCCCACTGAAAATATGAATATGAGCACTTGTCAAGGATTCATCACTAGGAGGGTGGTTGGAACTACCCCCTTGTGGGAGGGGAAAGTTCTTGATCAACCATGGATTATTGTTGAGGAAAAGGTTGTGTTAACACAGGGGTTTGGAAATTCCCTTTGAAAATGTTTGCAACTTCATTGCGATGTGGAAAGTCTCGGGTGAAACGATCTTCACCAAAAATAAGACATGGGAATTTTGATTTTCGATGTGGTTTATTTTCAGTAGCAGGTGGTGGAGTTTGTGTTTTGGGATGTTCATTATAATTATTATTATTTTTTGGTTTATTTTTTTTTTCTTCTTACTCATGGATTGTTGTGAAGAGGCTGATTGGACTATGTTCACCTCAGATATTTGAGTCAGGAGGGAGGTATAGGAGAGTGAAGTCGAACTGGTAACATCTGCGGAAACATAGCGATTTACTTTTTTGGTAGACTGTGATGTGGATTGGGTTTTGACGGTACCGATAACTCCATTTGCATGTGTCGTGGAAGAAGGTTTGGATGGATCAGTAGAAGTACGGGTAGCATTTGGTATCAACTTGTACAAAGTAGCAAATTGGGAGTAAACCAAATAAAAGTATTGAGCTCGGGAAATGGATTCTTCCTCAGTGACTACACCACCCATGGAGACGTCATGAGAAATCTGGGGTAAAAGAGATTTACTAGACCACTCTTTCAATAACTAATTAGGAATGGTCGCTTTAATCAACCTTCGTCATCGTCTCCACTCATGAATGTGGTCAAAGATATGCATAGAGTTTGTTTGACGAAGGGAGGTTAAAAGTTCAGTACTTGTATCATAACAGATGGGTAATTGAAAATGTGTGATAAAATCCATAGCGAGGGAGTTGAAATCTTGAAAAGAACCATGTTGAAGTTCAATGTAAAATTTGGATGCAGAGCCCATGAGTGTGCATTGGAAGAGACATAAACGTATAGAATCATCCATCAATGAGTTTGATGAACACCATAAATAGAATTTCATTAGATGGTTGTTTGGGTATTCACCAAGTTTATCGTCAAACTTGGGGATGTCAGAAGGTAATTTAGCAAGAATTGCTAGCCAAAAAGGAAAATGCAATATGGGATCATTTGCCAACTGAGACAAGTCTGGTATATCCAGAGTGGCAAGGAAGGGTAATTGTCGGTTAACCTGAGTGTGATATTGGTGTGGCATAGGGACACTAGTGGGGCCATAAACTGGTTGAGGTGGATAATTGTATCCAATAGGCCCTCCCATATATGGTTTTTATTGACCGGTATAGGTAGGATTCGATGGTTGTCGAGGAACATTCATGAGTGGGTTGAAACCCGATGGATTCTGAGGAGTATAAGTGGGTTGATTCGGTTGTGGGGGATAAACAGTTTTCCCTTGAGGAGGATAAATATTTGGTCCTTGAGGAGGGGTAAACATTAGCCCCTTGGGGAGGATAAACATTAGACACTTGGGGAGGATAAGGTTGTTGTCCTTGAGGACCTTAGGTGGGATTTGGGACACCCAGATAAGGTTGTCCAAAAGATAATCTGGAAGGAACAAGTTTTGATATTCCTCCTTGTGGGTTATGGTATGATTTCCCCCCAGGATAGGTTTGATTAAATGTACCTCTTGAAGGTACTCCCCAGGATTTTGAAGGATTTCTGACAAAAGAAGGTTTCCCCCCTGCCATAGGTTGATTTGAAACTGGGGTTTGAGCAGTAAAAGGAGGTTGTCCTCAGGAAGGAACATGCAAAGGTGGTTTTCCTCTAGGATGGGTAGGCCCGCTAAAGTATGTTTGTCCCCTGGGAGGGATAGGTCCACTATATGGTGGTTTCCCCCTAGGTGGGATATGTCCCTCAGTTGGTTGTGTCTATCTGGAAAGGGTCTACAGTCTTTGTTGTAAAGGTGTTCCAGCAGGATTTTGTGGAACATGAGGAGTTGTAGTGTGAAAAGGTGTACTGGTGGGAGTAATGGTTGAAGTGCCTTGTGTATGAGTAGAAGTGATGACTCCAGTAATGAGGTGGACTTGTGCTTATGTAACGACAGGGTCGATGACATGTTCGATGGCATGATCAATAGTTTGACCGAATGGTCCTGCCTCAATGACAATAGGGTCATGAGGATTAAGAGTTTGTCGAATATACTCAAAATTATCATAAAGATCACGTCCCGATGGATTCCTCCATATAGAATGAGCAGGTGTTGGATGTGGATATACTACATTAGTAGAAGGAATGGGGGTCCTACAGTAAACATGGTTATGTGGATCCCATATATGTTTCGGTAATTGGTCTCAATGGAAAACCTGGGAATTTTTCTTCTATAATGATACCGAATGAGTCTAATCGAAATAGGAGTGGTTCAATAACATCTTCTGACATAGGTGTAGTATGAGGAGTGGGATATTCAACCATAACCAAGGCTCTTTACGAATTTTCTAACAAAGGAGTTGGTGTTCCTGAGATTACACTTAAGGCTCAAAGAGTAATGTCAAGGCATCAAGAATTTAAGGAATGTTTTAAAAGGTGCTTTTTATTCCATTAATTATATGAGAATTAACCCTTAAATGAAATTAATAACTGAACAGAACAGAGGTCATGTTTCATTGTCTAAGTCAAGTAATAAAATCAAGTGATACAAGAGAAAATTACAAAATTGTTAAACAAAATGAGGCATCAATGACAGATGAATCTTACCTTTTTCACAGTAGTAGAAAATGTAGAATGCACCCTTGAAAGGATATAAGATACAATGATCCAAGTAGCTTGCAGGTCTTGTAAATATTTACTAGTAGCAAATACAGAGGAAAAACTACTTGCTTATCAAATGACCGATAACATGTTATCACAGTAGATTTTGTACTAAATTGCAATCACTCACTTATCAAGGAGTAACATAAAGAAAACTAGAGACATGGAATACAAGAAGAGCACATAACTCAAACTAAACAAAATTTGGAATCCATGTTTGCACTTGTATTAATACTCACAAAAGGATGAGTTTTCTTAGTTACAATATGGCAAGAAGCAGCCTGTGTTAAGTCTTTAAAATATGTATTTATACAAAAATGTTCTCAACCCAAGCGGTTGGAATTCTCCTTATTTCTAAAATAGAAAATATTACAATATGTGAAATTAGAAACACTTCACTTGCATATTCCTTGTCTCTTTGCCATGCTGGCAGAGACATTTCTCCTTCTTGTTATCCAGCTCAGAAATAGTTGGTCTCTAATCATGGTTTGATTACATGATATGCCCACATCGTATCATTTGTTCCCGGATGTGTTGGATTTCTCCTTCTCAACACATTACACACATTTTCAAATGAACTACACCACCAATATGAAAGGATCAGTTGTGTTGTTTTCCTCAAAAGTATACAAATTATTCTCTAAGTAAGGAAACTTATCTTCCATTTTCTTGTCTTATGAATATGTAGACTGTAGTTGTAGACTAGGACTGACTAGCCCCTTATTTATCTAAGTAATATCAATCTATTTTAATTGCAAGATTTCAGCCCGAGCCTCTTCCATGTTTGTCTTGACATTAAGTTGATGCTTCACAATATCAATTTGCCCCAGGACCTCAGAGATATTATCTTTGTCGAGGCCTAATGACCCTTTGTCGAGTGAATGAAATGCTTCTTCACAAGATTTCGTCACTTCCTTATCTAATCTTTTACTCTCAGCTATGTTAGCCTCCCAGGTCTTCAGTATTATATCACCTCTAGTTTGCTCAGAAAGAGACAATCTAGAGACCATGGCTACTTCTTCTCTTTTTGATGACACAATTGCCTCTTGGAAATCATCTCGAGCAGCGATGGCCTCTCTCTCCTTTAAGAAAATGTTATTTAAGGATTGGTATACCATCCAAAAATGGTTTTGGACAGTTTCCACCCTAGCGAAAAGGCCTTTTTGTGTTGATTCTAGTTTTTTGCACACCTCTAGTGTCTTAGCTTTGAAAAATGTCATATCTACAGTCATGTTTTTAGTTAGGTTTACTTTGGCCTGTAGTCATTTTACCAACTCTATTTGTTGACTGGACCATTCTCTACTTGCATGTGCGTTCTTATGCATTTCGTCGAGATTGGATTTGAGTTGTTGAATTTCCTGTCTGTCACAGGCTCTACTCTGCTCAAAACCCTTATTCATCTCACTCCTAACATTCTACTCCACAGTCTTTACTTTATTTTTCAATTGACTTATCAACAAATATTTTTTCTTCAATTATTCTTTTAGGTTCCCAACGGAATATTGGCTTGTTGTTGCAAAAGCTCCCAGTGAGCCTGCCACATCCGTAGCGAAGTATACCTCTTACAAGGCCTGTCCATCAAGAAGCACCCTGTGTCTCTTGATAGTTGCACCCTCCTTTATGTGTGTTTCTCTTTTTACCACAACCCTCCTTTTCTTGCTGAAGAAGAAATTGGAAGGAGGCATCTCTTCAGCTAAGATAGGCATAAGATCCTTTATGAACACCACTTCAGCACTCGGATTCCCTCTACTAAATAGTAAAGGCATGATAGATTGGATAGGGCTTCCTATCTTGGTCGATGATTCTTTCTCGACTATGTCAGTAGCTGATTTTCCTAGGGTGGACAATGTCTTTTCTTCTCCCTTTTTTATCAAGGCCTCAATCTGAGCTTTAGCTTGATCACTTGGTGGATTTGGCAATATGGTGTCCCCCATTCTAAGTTAAAACCTCAAGTTTCCCCAACTTTTCCTGAGCATCCTGTCCACTGGAGTTCCCTGTTTCTAAAATCTGAATCTCAATTTCCTGTGTAGCTGGGGGTGCTAGGGTTTCTCCCTGTAGGAATTTCGAAAGGCTGCTTCTCTTATGCCTTTGGAAATTATGGAATTCGACCAATTGTTCTAGAGCCAAAGTTTGGACTCGACTCAAGACTTCTTGATAGCATATCACTCCTCAGAATATCTCATCCTATGGATAATATTTCAAATTACAAGAGGCCGTGTGATTTCCCACGATATTCTGAAGATCGTGTTTCTTGAATTCGATATTGACAAGCTTGATTTCTTCCAGGGCCACAACCTCTACTTTCGAATGGTCGAAATCAAAAAGTGAAAACATACCAATCTACAAGGGAAAGTTGGGCCATACCTTTTTATGTAAGGATTTTCTATCTTTACTGACTCCGCCCAGCACAGTTTGATGCACTACCTCTCTGCACACCAATCGGTATGGAAGAAAATTTGGCAAGGCAAGTGGAGGGATTGAACAACCAAAAGCCTTGATATATGAGAAATGCTTCTCAATATACCAATCTGCTATCTTCCCCAAGTTAGTTACTATTTTGTCAGAAATCCTAGGAGGTGGGTACCCATATATGATGATGTGCATCGACACCACCACATAATTGCAAATTTCATAGAAGGAATATTTCACTTTATCTTCCCATAGATTTTAATAATAAAATTGTATTGGTTCGGCACTAGTCGGAGTCCAGTTCTAGCCCATCAAAGGGAAAGGTGTCATAAAACAGATGACATCCATAAGATATGTTGACATGTAAAATGAGGAAGTGTGTCCTTTGGCTTTCAATGTCTGATACTCAATGATTTCCTTGGCCAAACTATTTGATATCATCTTCGCCCAATTAAATGAGAAACCCTCTACAACTTCATGCATGATCAGTACCCATGATAACAGGAAGTGGGCAGAGTTTTCCCTCCCGAAAAGTCTACAGAGCATCATGGCAACATACATCATATGATATTCTAATGATGTCGTGGTGTATGTGCCATGTGTGTCTTCTCTGAAGTTCTCAAGGTGAGCCCACCAATCCTTGATCAAGTCGGGATAATTATTTACGCTTTCTAGGAACTCTTCTTCATCAAATTTCTTTAAGAAAGCGGCATTATAATTGTGTTTGAATGCGAGGGACAATTTGTACATCACATGTACATGTTCTGGTCGGAAGGATCCAACAACAACTTTATGTGAATTGTAGATGGTCATGGTTACGACGTCAACGTTCTCAAGGGCTCAGCCTATCATGTTGTTATATGGCATGAGCCTTGGCCATGTGGCTATATTATGCAACTCTGATTGAGCTACATATTTGAGCTTCATTCCTTGATTTTCGATGTCCTCATTATCTGACTCTTTTGGACAGTTGTCCAGTTCATATTGTAGGATCTCGCATACCTATGTCCAGGTTTTTATGGTCTCCATAGATCTCGTCGATGTGTTTGAGAGGACATCTATGTTTTGGCTTGAGCTCTCACTAGTCCCTCTAACCATTTTTCGTGGAGCCATGATAGTAGAAAACCCAACACTTTGTTACCTATCATAGAAAATGCACAAACTTATTCTCTTTCTAAGCTTGATGCTCTGTGAAAACACAAATAGAGTTCAAACTTCAATATCTTTTTCACCTTAAGAGTATCAATTTACGCATACCTTCACTAATAATGTATTTACTTTCCTTAATAGAAAATATTTATGCGGTGTTTCGAGATCTTATTCAAAATGATTGTCGTAGATCGATTAGTAATGCCATTAACATTTGGTGGTTCATGATCAGGAAAAGCATAGATGACATTTGAATTTATCCACGTTATGATTTAGCAAAATATTAACCACGAGATAATCACCATTAATGTATTAGTTAATTTCACTTATCGTTAAGTAAATTTTGGAATTTCAGATCTTAGGATATCCTATAACAGTTCAAGATCTGATTTTCAAAACGTGAAATCGTGATGTGATTAATTAATTTTAATCATGTTTAACCCTTTTAAATAATCATGTTTAACCTCAAATATTTCAGGGTTTCAGATCTCGGGATATTTAAAGTCGCTCGAGGCAGGATCCCCGAAATGCAAAATCGCGATGTGATTAAATTATCGTTAATCGTTTTTTAATCCTTAATTAACCCGACTTAATACTTAAGACATTTCAGGAGTTCGGGCTTCGGGATATTGAAATTTTCTCAAGGCAAGATCCTCGAAAGGTGAAATCGTGATGTGATTAATTAATCATTAATCATTTTAATCCTTAATTAACCCGACTTAACGCTTAATATATTTAAGAATTTTGAGTATCAGGACTTTGAAGGTGAGGCATGTTAACATATCTGAAGCGCGAAACTCTAAAATTTGAAATCGCAAAGTACTCTTTAGTGATTTTATTTCATTTTTAATGAGTAGGCGACTCCATAGTTTCTAAGGTATTAGGATCATTTGATTAGATGGAAGAGATCATCAATGGTGAGAATCAAGTGCATGTTGTTTTTATTTTAAAGGGAATGAAATCCATTTAAAGTCCAATGTTTAGAAATATATATGTGTTCCAGTAGGAGTAGCAACACTTCCAGCATCAGATCGATTTTATACCTCTTCACGATAGGTGTCTTCTGGTGAATTAGGAGGTAAGGGTTGGTATCCTTCTTCCAGATGTAGCCCTTGCATCCTACATGATCGGCGACGACCTTTGTTGTCTACAGGCTCAATCTTGAAAAATTATTAAAATAACATCACACGCTAAAGAATCTAGAAGAACCAACAAGAAAACAAACCTTCTCTCAATTATCATACTAGTTGGTGATGAAATATTTATCACATGATCAAATTGAGAAGGTGCCAGGATATGAGCGGGTGGAATAGTTATGATGGCGACCTACTTAATAGACTTATTCCTTGGTGCAAGCTTCCACACAGTAATCGTGGATTTACCGTCCAAGGAGCTCGAGTGAGTTTGACCACCGTTTTTTCTATGTACAGTGAAGACCTCCCTTCACCATCACCTTTTGTAAATACCCTAAATATTATGGCTACTAAAGACACAAACTCGCAGTCATCCCTTGGGAGGGTACATTCGACAGTTCATTCTGAATGTATGGGCAAGATAAAAAGTCTAAAATCCTTTGAGAGAGATGAGGACAACTAGACCGGTAGAACTCCAGAGGACCCCAAATGGATTCAGAATTCATGAAGCACCAAGACCAAATGAAGATAGTTGGACCTCAATAATAACCCCCAATATACGATCTTACTACTACAAACGGTTAAACCGCGGAGGGATAATCTTCGTAGCTCTCCCGAACATGACCTCGTGCATAACCCCTGTGTGAGAGAGGGATCCCAGATAAGATTATATGAAAATTGGATTTTCTCTCCCTATCGAAATAGGATAAAGTTTGTTTTGAATTCTTTGGAGATTTGTACTCACATACTAATCCAAAGCGCTAATCCTATTCTAATGTTGGTGGAGGAATCTAAAAAGAAAAATTTTCTAGATCAATTTTAATTAGCGTTGATTTTTATGGTTGTTATTTACTTAGAGGTGAATGAGAGTGAAATTGATGATATTATAACTCGATTCCCAAAACATTATAAGAAAAATGATAAACAATTGTTTCCTTTCAATGAACTTCTATTTATGGGAAGGAGAAGAAATTTTTCTTTTCACTATCAAACACAAAAAAATGCAGAGATTTCATGCAATTTATCTCAACAAGAATCCAATTCAATGCTAAACTATTTAGAAAATGATTCTAATATCCAAAATCCAATCATGAAAATATATATATTTGTTTAAATATGAACTTTAATTGATTTGATTCGAAGCTTATTATGCCAACTAGATTTCACTATTTGTAGTTTTAGACAATTGGAAGAAAACATCATATAAACAAATAGCACACTCTCACATTAATCAAACAATAAGCAAAAAAAATTCAAACTTTTCAAAAATAAAACCAAAACTCAAACAAGAAAAAAAAAATTGCTTGGAAAGATATAAATCAAAGATCAAATAAAAGACACAAAGATCTCTGGACTTCCTGGCAACAACTTTCAAACAATCAAATGAATGAGAAAGTATCAAAAACCAACTCAAGATCTCAAAGAGGAAGAGTGATTCCAAAACAAGGAAATATCCTAAAAAACCAAACAAAGAATCAAAAAATCTTAGAAATAAAATGGTTGCTAGTTTTATAGAAGACACACACTGATAGAAAAATTCTTGAGAAGGAGGAAAGACCAAAAAATCACACCCAACAGAGACATCCCACAATTTTTCAATAGAAGGAAAAATCAGTGCTTTGGTTATATCCACACCAGAGCGCTACAACGCTCCCTAGAGCACTGTAGGGGAGCGTCGATATTGAAATCAACGCTTTGGATATAAGGGAAGAGGGGCTTTGTTTTCTGAGAATGAAAAAGTATCAACCCATAAAACAAAAAACTTAGGAAGGCTTGATCATCTGCCTTTGTAAGATGAATTCAAGACTAACAACACATGTATAAAAGAGAAAAAACACAGTGAGTAGAATCTGAAGACAGGAAAATACTAAGACAAGACCAAGGAAGGAAACCAAAACTGAAAGCTTCGCTCTCGAGTGGCGTTGCCAATTTATGTTGTAGGAAAATTACCCTATGGACAAGTGAATGTCCTCTTGGATCTTAGACCCCTATGACCAAGACAGAAAGATTCTAACTTTGAACATTGACATTCCTTTAAATGTAGCTAAACTATTCAAGGGAAAAGAGGAATAAAGTATGAGTACCTTTTTCTGAAGTGTGTCCTTGCTTCGTCTAGGTTGAACTTGATATTCAAGTCCTTCAATGAGTTCTGCAATCCAATAGACAATGAAGACAAAGCATACTTCCTATTCTACCAAGATTAGTTTAAAACTAGATTCATCCAAAGAGACGAGACCATGCAAATGTACAAAAAATTGAAAGAAACAGGCCAAGAACATATATTAATGAGAACAAAACAAGGTTCTTACAAACTGTAGATGTGGATGCAACAACCTCACCAATTCCTCCTTTTCCAACCCCTTTCTCAAAAGATCCATGATCAAAATGACAATACTTTTCATTGATTATTCCCCCCCTTCACCATGAGAATGCCTCCTTATATAGGCTTTGAGAGGCTCAACTACCTTAGATATTATTGGGATAAGTTGAGGATATGACTCCATCATTTGTGGGATTACCCTTAGATCCATCCTTGAACTTGGATTCAAGCAGAACTGACTTAGATGCTTCTTAGATGTCCTTAGAGATAAGGGGGATTTGTGCCCAAGATTCTCTCAACATATCAGTGCTCCCTCAAAGTTGGCCACGGAGCGTTGCATCGCTCCCTGCTAAGAGGGAAAGGAGTTCTAGCACTCCTTGCAAGTGGGAAGGGGAGAGTCGATCTCCAAAAATAATTTTAGGATGGTAATTCCTCAAGGTAAAGTCTTGTAAACTTTGCCAAAATATAAATTTTCATCTTCTAACGAGTCTTAGAGGATGTCCCAAGTATTCTTATGATTTTGTCTATGATGCGACACATGCAAGATGAAAGTATGATTTATGTGACACTTGCGATAATGAAAAATGAGACATCATCGAAGTGAGTAATTTTGACATGTAACAGTAACGTAGGGTACCTACATGCAAATTGGTTGAAATTCCTTATTATTTATGTATAATTAATAATACACTAGATAGGTGGGACCTCGTGTGTGAATATGATGAAGGATGACTCATCTCTTGTGTGCTCATTCCTTGGTTGCGAAATAATATCTACAGTTTATTGTCTAAAAAACACTCTTCAAAACAAAATGGGAAAACAACAGGCCTATTGGCGATTTGATTAAAAGAGAAATGGTATTGTTTTGATGATCATCACAGTTCTATTCAGCTACACATAGTTTAAATGAGAATTTAAAATCCAAACTTGAAGTTGTGTATGGTTATGGCATTTTGTTACTATGATTTAGTGATAAAGGGTTATGCACCATTGTTTAAGTTTAAAATTCATAAGTGTTTGGGGCATGGCTTCCCTATCAAGTGTGGACATACAATATGTTGGTGCAAAAAGGTTGGCACACACATTAAGTTTGAAAACATAGTGTAAGGGTGGTGTATCCAACTTGCGTTGAATTTGGTATGGCTATGGTGGATTATGCATTGTATGTTCTAGTGCATTCATACTGGGCTATGGGTGATGGAGTAAATGTGGATGGGACGTGCAGTAATTTCACGTCTCTCTAACCCTAACTTGATGGTCACCATCCTTTCTATGTTCACATTTGGTCATTTTTTTGGTTGGTGTTGTTCTATGTTTCTTGGCCTTGGAAGAAATAATCAGTTTTTGTTGATTCTCCTTAGCATTTTTCATCCAGGTATGAATGTTCTTGCTTCTCCATCCCTGAATTATTTATCTTCTCATTAATTTAATCAAAGGTTGTCTCTTTCATTCGCTTAAAGCCTGTGCTTTTTCCAAATTTTATGGCATGTGTATTTTTCAACTATGTAATGGTTTTCGAATGAAGTTGGTCTCTAGTAAGGGTCTGTGAAGAGGTCTGTTGAAATCTTTGGTGGTAAAATATGGTCAAAGTTTTTTTGGGGGATAAGCCATTGAAGTGTTTTCCCTCTTTCTCTCTGATACCTCATTTCTTTTGATGAGTGGTATCTCAAACCCTGAACTTGATAACTGTGCAAAGGTTGCTAACCCAACATTGGATACATTTTTTGTTTGCATTTCTTTTGTCATGGGGTTTTGTCGATTTGTTTACCTAATGGTGTCAGAGTTAATACTAGGCTCACTTGGTGATAAAACTAGTCTGTTATATGATAGTATTGAAGTTATGACAATATTGAAAGACAATGTTTAAGAGTTATCGTCATGTTTTGTTAGCATGCTTGAGGTGATCAGGTTTTTAGTTGGATAGAATCTCTTTGTTGAAAAATTGTATATTTGTTGAATGAACTCTACGAACAGAAAAACAAAAAAACAAAAACAAAAAAAAAGTGAAGAGTGGAAGATTTGTTATTTAAAATATCAGTTTAATTGTTTCGTTACCCACGGGGGTCCCTTTTGGTTAATTTTGAGAGACCGTGTAGTGGTTAGAGAACACTGATTGCAATGGTTTTGGACCCATTATGTCTATATATCAATTGTTAGTGATGGTTTTTGGTTCAATATGCTCTCTTGGACATATTGTACGTCGAATGTATTATGTTATAGTTGTTTGAATGTTTCTTGGGATAGTCATTTATTAAATGAATTCTGAGAATATAATTTAAAAATACAGAGTGAATAGTCTTGGAGTTTGAAACAACATTCTTGGAATTTTGAAACAGAGTATTGGATTTTGATTTTGAAACAGAAAAGTGTTTGGCAATTTTGTTGTTATGATGATGGTATTGTTTTATATGGAAAATGATAGAGCAATAACCATTTTGTTCCCTTTCATTGTACCATTTTTCTCACATTACATTCCCTTCATTTTCCCACATACACTTACAACACTCCATGTTCTATTATTAAGCATTTTAAAGGAAAAACTTTGTATGAAAACAAAAGGGATGTATATGGGGGTTGGTTGATGATTGGTGTTTAAGAGTTGGATATATACGCATTTTGATTATTTTTGTGATTTCTTGAGCAATATCAATGTATCTTGTCCCATCCATGCTACCATATTTCAAAAACTACAAACCCCTCACATTCTGAATGACCCTATCACTCCATGTTCAGATGAAAACTGATTGATGAAGTTTTTAATGGATGGATTGCATGTGTTCTATAGTGGATAACAAATCCAACTTTTGGTTTTATTTAGGTAGATTTTCATGCATGGATTATTAAGAATTTTTCATGATTTATTGAATGTTGCTATAGGATGAGATTTTTCAGTAGAGGAAGTAATGTAAAAGGTAATAGAGGCAGGGAAAATTGGGAGAGTGGTCATAGAAGACCTCGATTCTCCATACATTTTGATGTTGACCCCCAAGAATTGAACCATATTTTCTAAGATGGTTTCTTCAACCTAGTAGGCCAAGGAATCCTCCATCCCCAACTAGAAAAACCTCCCTTCCAAGCACATCAACATATCTCTAGAATACCAGTAAATCCTCATGTATCAATGTGACCAGAACCTCCTGCTAACGATGTTTGGAAAGAGATTGTCCACCATCTTGTTGTTTTTCATCACAGTTGGCCTACTACTTATTTTCCATTAACCCCTCCACCACCAAAGAATTAAATTGCCCAAGTTGATCATTTTGTCTCACTCATGCAGTCATCACATGCTAGTAAAAGATTAAAAACATATGTCCCCAAGCATATGCAAGACAAGGGAAAAGGAATAGCTACCCCCTTCAACTCATCCAAGGAATCTTCCAAATCAGTCTCCTCTCTCCTTCATCTTAAGGATGATTGTTCTCATGCTATTAGTGTAGTTCATCCACAAGGCTCCAACCAGCTAAAAGATGTTACAAAAAATTCAAAAGGGAATAGAATTCAGAAGAGGCCTAATTCCTTTCATAGTAAATATGGATTTTGACATTGGCTAATGTTATTTTTTTTGTTAAAAATAATATTTTTACTTTGAAAAAGTTTTGGACAGCAAGAATATATCTAGGCAGTTTTTTTGGGGACAACATTGATATGATACTTTTGGATATGGTCATATTATAAATTGTTGATATTTAAAATATTTGATCATAATTTTGGATACGGGAGTTACAAGGAGGATATATTTGAAATCTTATGATTTATTTTTATATTTCATGTTTATTAAAAGAAACAATTGGGAGTCACAAGGGGTCCCACCTATTTAGTTATTACTTAAGACCCTTATTTATATATTATTATTATTTATTTGTCTCAAATTAATTAGTTAGTTTAATTTGACTTAACCAAATAAAGGTAGTTGAACTACCCTAATTTATTGAGGAGGAATAAAAGATCAATGAGATAAAGAGATAAAAGGGAGGAGAGAATAGAAGGAGAACTACAACCATAAGGTTCTCTCTATACCAGTGAGATACTTTCAAATTTCATTCATTTTAAGTTTACTAGAAAGATTAATCCTCTTGATGACATCAGGGTATTATTGAAGGAAGTAGGATTCAAAAGTTGAATCACATATTTCAATATCTTTTTTTTAAGGTGTATGATTTATCTTTGACAGTTTGTGTATTTTTGTTTTTGCATGAATTGAGTTTCATGATTGATAAAGAATATCTTACAGAGTCAAGTGAAAACATTTTGTGGAAAGTTGATCCATATCTTTAGCTTCAGTTTTCTTCTTGTTTTTCAGAGTATTTTTGTATGGTGCCAATCAAAAGATTCTAAATTTGATTTTGGTCCCTGCCCTCGCAGGGGTTTGTAGAGAGAACTTAGTTTTTTATCTCAGAGTGAAATAAATGAAAACTCAGATTACCGTTTCAGTCTCACACATGTGTTTCAATGATTTGGTTTATTCTTGTTCTTTGATCTCCATGTATACATTTGTATAATTTATGTACACATTCATGTAAAAAAATTTAAGTTTAATTATTTTGCATTGTTATACATAACACATAAAACCAACCTTGGTCCTTTGTAATTAATACTTGTGGATTAAGCGATTATTTTTTGAGGCTATAAACCTCGGGTGAAATTCCAAACTATCTTTTTTTAGCCAAGAAAGATCGAAAAATGCTTGAGTAAGGTTTCTGATACCTTTTCCTCAACACACCTGAGCCTGTAGCTGGTTGACAAGAGAGTTGGATTGAATAGGCAGGTTTTTAGGCCTGTGGGATTGAAGAAGGAGGTTGTCATACCTATGAGAAACTCTCTCCATGTGAGAGAGTTTGATGGGAAAGTGATTTTTCCTGAGGGAGCCCAACATCAGTTATAATGCTCTAATAATTATTGTATGTCATGTTGTTGAAGCCTTGGAAGGGAAGTGGGGCAACCAAAGGACTATTAAGCAAAGAAGGGGCACACTTCTTGGGGTGTGATAGGAATGTGAGGAATGAGAGGTTGTAGGATGTTAGTGTGAGTTGGCTCCTGGGACAAAATCCTTCCTGTTGACTGTGTAACTTCCTTTTTTCTCTTCCTAGCCTAGGAATCCCTTTAACTGGGTGGAGTTTAGTCCCAGCTCGGGGGTGAACCATTACTGAGAGTGATGAGCAGTGTGGGCTAAGGCTGGGAGGATCGTGGAAGGTTTGCATGCAGTTGGTGGTCTTCTATAAAATATAAGTATCAATTATGTGTTCAATTACATGTTGTGTATTTTTACATGTATTTATATTATGATTATTTCTTGGATATGATGTATGTATAAGATTTTTTTTATTTCCGCATGAATCTATGTTTTATAAGAATGTATTGTCTATTTTAAGTTTCATGAATATGAAGTTCCGCAAGATTTTATGTGCGGCATAGATTAGCAAGTCTATGGATGGGTATGTTACAATTTGGGTTATCATAAACAAGAGAAGTAGTAATGGTGACATGTCCCCGGCCTAGGAGGCCCGGGGTATGTTACATTCTTGAATATTTGTTCCAATCCACTTAGTCTCTTGAATAGTTACATAACATATTGAAAATATTTCATACCTTCCTTGTTGTCGATTCTCAAAAGTTTCCTCTGAATATTCACTTGTAGACCGAATGCTCTGTAAACTTACTAACCCATCTATGATAGGTTAATATAGTCTACCCATTTACCTGTAGTCAAAGCGTAGAGTCTATCTAGGAAATCATGTTACATATTTTCTTTAGTGGGATTGATATATCGAGGATCTTGATATGGGTCTAGAGGTTGAGCTACTTTCATACCATCCTCTTCAAAGGTCATGATTTCCTTCTTGATATATATATAAATGTAATTCTCATATGCCCAGTCAATTCCCATTAGAGATAGGTATGGATCTTTCTCCCCCATTATTTCTATGACCTCAAAGTATGCTATTATTTTAATGTCGGCTAAGTCCACTTCAACATTTTGTAGCCTCCCAATATGGTAGATACAATATTGATTGGCCATCCTCAACTGAATAGGTGAATAGATGATATTGGGCTTACCCATGGATTCCCAAGTATTCTTTGGTATTATGTTGATGTCCGACCCCAAGTCTAACATAAAATCACTAATATTTTAGTCATCAATGTGGGAATTTAGTCTAAATTCTCTTCCAAATCTCCACTTCCTCCTCTGTACTCAACTTCCTATATGTATTTCCACAATATTAGCAACAATCAGCTCCTCTGAGATCCCTTCAGCCTCTAAAGTCCCCTTAAACACATTTCACAACTTCTTAGTGAGTTGTTCATCATCCAAAATATCAAAAAAAAGGTGGAACCATAGATCAATAGTATTTTGTGATTTCGCTGGAAGGTCCTTCAGAGCCAACATATTTTTTGTGACTCTTGGTTGAAGCTCAACAGTTGGTTTTGCAACTGTTGATATGGCAGGTTTATACATCTATCAAAAAATTTCTACGAAGTTCTGGAAGAACTCCTTTTTTCCTTATGGGGTCATACTTATCATCCACTAGTAGCACTTTCTGAATCTTACTTTGATTGGGATTGTCAAGTCAACGCCAATCCTTGTTCCTCCTTGAGTAATAATGTTGATATTGGGGTCCTTTTCTTCAATGATAGGTCGAGGATAAGAATTTATTAAATTTTCACCTCATTTCCTAACATGATATTCCCATTTCATAATGAATTATGAGAAATGATTAGTGGCATGGGTGTTTTTTATGCAATGTGCACACCAAGGTATTCTTGGAAGAGGAACGTCTCTAGCAAGGTGTCCTTTTTCATCGCAATTATAACAAAAAAATGGTCCTCTCATGCTAGTTTGTCTGCCTTGGACAATGTTAAGGGGAGTGACCATGGCTTCAGAAGATTTCAAAATATTCCCCACTCTGTCCTCCTTGATGATTTGGAAAATCATGGTACCGCACAGGGCCCTAAAATGGCAGCGTAGCGACAAATTGTGTGACCCCTCCCAATGGTCCTACTAGTGGAGGTCTAATCGGGTGTAGAGGGTGTCTTTCTCCCATCAGTATAGTATATTCTATTGTTTTATGACCCTCAGTGTAGTAGCTGGTACACCTTACATGTGGTCGACCTTCTTTAGGGAGGGTCAACAAAATTCTATTATGAAGATTATGGTAAGCAAAATTCTATTATGAAGATTTGTTTGACATGAGCAAGAGTGAAATCATTTCCTTGAGGATTCCTTGGTTCAATGGATTTCATATATCGTTTTAAATCACGATCTCTCAAGGTGGTCTGAAACTCGACTAGTTTTTTGGAATATATAGTTCCATGAGACCTCCAAATGGCCTCACAAAGAAATAAATGTTGTTCGACATCCTCATCCCCTTTACCCCAAAAATCTAGGTATCGGGTGAGAGATCTTGCATGTTGAATTTCCATCAGAGAACTTAGAGAGCCTATCAAAATGGACCCTGAGGATCTTGGTTGCGATATGACTAAAGAACTTACCCCACTTTCACTATTTCTACTTGAACTTTCCAGATTATAAGGATTATAAATGACAAAAACTACTAAATAATTTAGCACACAATTTATCGGATTTGTAGATAGCTTTGAGGAACTCAGTGATTCGAGGTTGATTCCTTTTCCTCTAGAATGAAATTCCTTGACCTAGGGGGTTGCATTGGTATGTAATACCATATCAATTTTGTCATGTGATTCAACATATTCTAGTGTCAGAGGATATGATTCTCCCACAACTTCTTTAGGTATTTCAATTGATTCTTATTCTTCAGGGGTGTCACCTATCCTTATTATTTCTTTTGAATTTCCTTCCTCTCGTTTGCTTCCTCCAAATCTTTCACCACTCTCTCCAAACCAATTTTGCAACCATTGGTTGTCCAACCTTCAACATATCTACAAATTCCCTAAATTCTCTAACTCTCTTCTATAACTACTCTCGAACTCAATCTCCTTCCATGACTAATCAATCCTCTTCATCAACTTCCTCATATGTTTTTTCCACCTCTTTTCGATCATTGAAATGATCCTCTAAGCTCATTCATATATGGAACTCTTCTCTTGATGACCCCCCATACTTCAAGAAAAATTGAAACCTATCCCATGAATCCTCTCCTGAATCACTTGCCCTCATGCATAGGGTTTTACGTTGCCATCTCAACTGGAACAGGTAACATCCCCTCTTCTGGAAGAAAAATTTTAATCCAAAGGGGGATTTCCCACAACAATATTCCTTGGGCTCCTTATTTGAATATGACTTCTTACTTTTGAAAAATAATGGTGGTTCTCAGCGAAAAATTCAATGATATATCCCTACAAGGTGGTTTGCACCTAGAAATCAGATGATCTAGCTGGTGAAGAAATGATAAATTCTCAACAGTCCAATTATAGCTTCTCTTAAATCGATATTTGAATTATTGTGCTTTTTGTAGCTAGTCGAGCCACTGAAATAACTCTTCCAAGAATCAAATCTAGAAGATGTTGTACTGGTCTCTTGTTGGTTCCAAGTAAAACACAACTCTATTCACAACCCTCAAAATTTTGTTCTGTAACTCAGCTTCTTGCAAAAAAAAATTCACCCCACCTTCTTTCCCACCAATTCTCAATGTCAAACTTAAATATGTGATGTTTCATTCTCTAAAAAATATCTTTAAAAATAGGTCTCAACAATGGAACCATTTGTTGGAATAAAATTAGAGACCAAGGTTCTTGAAGGTTACCAACAGAGATATTGTTGTAGTCTAGTAGCGCTGACATATTCAACCTTACAGAAGGGAAGGAGGTATCACTTGAAGCGCAACCAAGACTTGTGTGAGGTGAAATGAATAAAATATGAAGAATCATCAAATATAATGCAACATAATGTGGATTCATGATTTAACATATAAAGAGTTATATCAGCTAGAACCTAAAACAACATAGACATCAAATTAATTAGATTGTGCAACACATAGACAAGTCCATGCATTAGAGTTAAGCACTGGTGTGTAATGTTCAATGACACCAGTGTGATTTATTCGGTGCGTGTATTTTTTATTATAATTATGGAGGTACTTTTGAACATTGACTTGTTGGTGTAAAATTGGAGACCTGGGTTCTCAGAGGTTACCAACAAAGATATCATTGCACTGGCATATTCAACTTTCCATGAGGGAAGGAGGTCTCACTCGAAGTGCAGCCAAGAATTGTGTGAGGTGAAGTGAATCAAAGAGGAAGCATCATCAAATTTGGTGCAATATAATGAAAACTCATGCTTTAAGTTAATGTTTAAATACAAAATACACAATAAAAAAGTAATCATGCAATGAAGAAACTACAAATTCATACACATCATAACCAAAACTTTTAGGACCTAAATGATCTCTTGTATTATCAATATCTCATAATTCGTGATCCATGCATTAGATTTAATGGTTAAATAAAAAATACAAAATACAGAAGTAATCAAGCAATGAAGAAACTACAGATTCATACACATCATAACCAAAAATATTAGGGATTAAATGATCTCTTGTATTATCAATATCTCATAATTTGTGATCCATGAGTATATCCTTCTAACTAAGCTTATACATTACTTGTCAAGTTCACATACCCTTTACAGACTCTCTTGCTACTATGCAAGCACACTTATTCCCTCAAAACCCATTACAATATATTATCGTACTCGAACTAATAATAGAAATGGTGATAGATTGATAACAGAGAAATAAACAATAATACTAGAATTAGTCTAATAGAGAATTTATCAATAATAACCAAATCTTTCCCATTACATATTCCCATATTTCTAGTTTTCCCTCAGGAACTTCTTGACTTCTTGATTCCGATATTATCTTTTCTTGATTCCACAGAACACTTATTTTCTTGCTTTCTCTTTTCTTGTGCTTGAATATTCTATCTCTTTCCACTTTCTCATCTAGCTTCAGCATGATCTATTTTCACTGCTGGCACACTTGAAGTTAACTCTTATGCTTATCCTATTTGTTCTCCACCGCTTCTAATCTTCCACTCTGCTATTGAACTTTCCCATAAAACTTTGGCCTTTCCTGCAAAATCATGTTCTCTTAAAAAATAGAGGGCCCGAAATGACTCACCGACTATTTATTGTTCATGTACACATCAGTTCATATAGAACTTAAAGTTGCATCGATTAAAATACCTCCAAAAAAACCTCTAGTTTCCCACCTTCCTTGTAAATAGAGAAGGTATATATTGTTCTGGGATATTCCATAAAAAACACCGCAAGAAGGTGTTCTCCTTCTAGTTTAATATCCTCTTAAATGGTTAATGAATTACTTGTGACAATTGTGTGTGGGAGGCCAACGAAGGCCTATAACCCTATGTTTTCCCTAGCCATGAAATGGAAATTTTATGTTATATAAAGCCTTCACTTGAGGTGCATGGTGGATTTTTTCTTGTGTATTGGGGAAGTGGGTTAAAATCCTGAGGGAGTAAAGTTAAAGCCTTTGCAGGAAGTCGTTGAGGAAGAATGCAGGACTAGTAAGTCTAGAAATAACCCTTTAACCTGGTGGAAACCTAATTTAAACCAAAGAAGAAATTTCAATCGTTGATTCAGTGAGAAGAGATGACATCGATCTTTCATCGGAGATATAAGCTTCAAATAAATCCTATCAAAAGTGGAGCGTTCAAAAAAACACAAAAATGTGGTATGGTGATCTTCCTGATAGGAAATTTTTAAGACAATGGGATTTGTCAATCTAGCTGGAGGAGTAATCTGACGAGATATAGACCATAGATCTATTGAGAATGGAGCTAATATGTCTATCGAAAAAGAAAATTTCATAAATATATGTAGGGAGTGAGTTGATGGATTTTTCGATGAGAAAAATTTGATGCTGAGAACCTGTCAGGGGTAAGAGTTGTACATCTATTAGTGATGTGGCCAATGAGATCTCAGTTGTTGGATATGGTACAGATCCATCCTGAAGAAAGAATCCCATCAAAGTGGTAACATGGGTTAACCACCAATAAGTTATGATATCTAATATATTTATGACCATTGGATGTGAGAGTCGGATGACCGTTAGATGTGAGGGTCCAATGACCGTCAGATCCATTTGAGGAATTCTCATTTGGGAAGAATTTTTCTGAAGATCATGTGGTTGTGTAGAGTGAGTGTTTTCCAATGGCGGAGGCCTGAGTGAACAAGGATTGTTGATTTACGAGTTAGGAAACCTGGTGAGATATCAACCATGGATTTATTCATAGACCCCACTAGACAAGTGTTTGGAACAGAGTGGGTGAGGAATTATCCATCACATAGTTCTAAGGTGCCAAGAAAACTAGGACTTTCGATCTTCCCATCCCGATGACCATTGGATCTATCAGGAGTAAGGATGTCGAAAAAGTTGAATCTGTAATAGATTAGGGGATTTCATATTGTAAAATACCTAGCTGTAATCCCCATGAATTATAATCCAATTGTATAAATGTGATTTAGGTTGGTCATTCGATGTGTTGGGGTGAAGATACCATATTGGTTTAATGTGGTCGAAGGCCAAATGGTATATTATGTGCATTGAAATCAATAATAAAAAGAGTAGTAATTGGTTGAGATATGAAAGGGATGAAGAACAATGAGGGGGATATGATTCCACAAGAGAGAGTGTGTCCCAAGGGGGAATTATTCATGGATATTAATCCAACCCACATTCTTGAAATTATTATCATTGTGTATAACCTTCTAATTGTTGTTGAGTGTTCCCAAAGCCAATCATCAAATTCATGTAAGAGGGTGGGTGTGAGGAGTCACATCCCATAGTTATTGGAGATCATGGGCATGAGTACAATAATATTTGGGAAGTGTGTAACTCAATTCAAGAAAAAAATAAAAGAGAGGAAATTTTTATTTCCAAGGGGGGAAATTTTAGACAATCACATTTTTTTCATAGAGACAAGTCTTACATGTAGATTTTTGGCAGCAAGAGAGGAGTTGAGTGATGGGAAGAGAACCAACCATGGTATTCTTGAATGAATCCATTGTTTGGTTGTGTTTTATTTGGAAATGTTGTTTTTGTTCCTGAAAACTAGGTTGTAAGACTATAATGCATTTTCATGTTGAGGAAATGGTTCAATATCCTTGTGAAGGTTGTTATGACCACTCCTTGGGAAGATGAGAACTCTTGGAAGTCCCCAGTTGATATTTCCTATCCAAATGAGTGCACCATAGGCCCTGATAAATGGATGGTACAACCATAGGGATTGTGAGTAGTGAAGGGGGTACGTTCTTTGGGAAGTGTAGGTTGTGGGGTAGAGAGAGAGAGAGATGGTGGATTGGAATTGATGTGGGAGTAGAACCCAATATTGGGGCTACTATGTGGAGAGTGGATAGAAAGAGGGTAGGATATCCTTGTGGACTCATAGCCTTGGCTCGGGGGTGGCCTATTGTTGAGATAAAAAGAACATAAATTCCTATGGTTGGAAGATTTATCCTTCATATGCAACCAATTGGTTAATTATTAACATATAAGTGTTTTTGTTATGTTCATATGTTATTTCCTTGTGTGAATGTTTAATTTGAATGTTGGGTATTATGTTATTTCTTGAACATTTTCATTCATGGTTTTCTTTATGCTATTACATGCATGATTTAGAATATGGTATCAATCTAATGGATAAATCTATGTGTGATATGTAGTTGGTAAGCTACAGGAAATTAATTAGCAAAAAATATTAATGATAAATATGTATTTCCACTCATAATATTCCTTAACATGGCTAGGGTAAATTACACATAACCTATTTTCCTGAAGGGAATGAAACTCAACTCACCACTAAATGTTGATCTAGTCTGACCCAAGCGAATTAGAGTTGTTTATCTGAGAAGTTTACTTCCTAGTTTGTGTGGTCACATTTTGGTGAAAATATTGTCGAGAGAAGGGAAACAAGTCAAAGGTCTTATCCCTACCACCTTACACACACACAACCCTATAATGTGGTGAAAATGATGTGGAGGAATCCTACGTGTATGCCAAATGGGACCGAGGTTGCACAAAAAGGCGTAAACACAAGACTAGAATATCAGTGAAAAGGAGAATTTTTGACATCTCACTAGCCTAAGTAGGGTTTATGGGGTTGGGTGTGTTACATATAATGAAATATATTCTAGACAACAAGGAGTCATCACTAAATTCCTCCAAATAAAAAGTGTTGGCATGAAGTAGTAGAGCCTCCTTTGAAAGAGAATGTGCAAAACTATTGTGTTTTCTATGTATATGAAAAAAGGTTAGCTCCTTAAACAAATACACAATTTAATTCAACTATTGTGGGATGGGCATGAGGCCTAAATTATAAATCTTGGATTTATCCTGCATCCAATGAATGACCAAATTATAATCCCCAAAAACTTGTAAAAATTGAGCATTCCTTGAATGAGTAACTTTTAGTAGTGCATACATAACTTTTAGTTCTCCCATATTGTGTGTACCTAATACAATATTGGCTTTACCATAAAAGTGATGATTGTCTGAGAGGTGCAAGGTGAATCTTAGGCCACAATACTAACCCTCCTCCTAGCTAGTCCCATCAAAAAATCCCCATGGCTTTGATCGATTTATTTGAAGGGTGTTTGAAAGTCATCGATCAATGGAAATGGATGATTTGTACTGGAACATTGTACACGAAGGATCCTGAATTTCCACTTGTTATGGTAAAAGAAAATTATCCTCAAATAGGCACCTATTACATGCCACCTAGATTCCCCAAGCCATGATTGGTGGTATTTATATATACTTGTTTATGACACACCTCTCAAAAGAGACTTTATAACATTCTTCAAAATGATGTTTATCCCATAGTCCCTAGAAATTTAACTAAGCCTCCACTTGATACTAGACTCATCTAGTAAATGGGAATTGTAGAAATAAATGACTTGTGTCTTCATTTGCACTATGATATAGGAAACATAATCCCAAACCCTTGAATCCCCTTTTTTTCATGTGAGCCCAAATTAGGATCTAATTTTTGAGAATCAAATAGAAAAGTAATATACTTTTAAGAGGAGCCTTAAGTTTCCCAAAAAAAATATACCACTAGAAAATATCAATCTGTTCATCCTCCCGAATAGATAAATAGCCCATATTTTCTATGAGATGACCCCAATAGAGTTGTAGTCCCGCATGAACTCATAATCACCTTCCATGATCCTAATGTGTGCATATCTAAGTTTATATATATACCTATTCCAAGCAATGTGACAAATTATGTCCAAGATGAGATTGGTCATAACATACCATCCTTGGTTCCAAATTGTGGTGGTATCCTCCCACACAATTTTATTAAGTGTGAAAATCCCCCTTTCATGTAAAGAACCAACAATATCTTCAAGCTCATAGATATTTTGGTTACATATTGTTATGGCATACAAACCAATCAAAACCATAGAACTCAATCTAACATGTCATGCCAGATGGTTTCCTACCACCAAAAATTCCCTAGAGTTATCTCTCCATTTATTAGATGCATTTTTAGTAGTCTTCTTTCTTGAGCAAATCCAATTCCATATAGACCCAATCTCAATATAATTGGTTAAGAGGATTTTCCTCAAAAAACAATTCTGAGTAAATAAATTCCATAATTATTTATTGTCCAATGTTTTCCCAAAATCCATAGTATCCTTAATTCCCCATCCACCTAGGTCCTTGGGATGAGCTATCTGAGTCCAACTCACAAGATGAAACCCAAAAGATTTTGAGGATCCATTCCAAAGATAATTGAAAGATATTTTATGAATTTTGTTTAGTATACTTTTTGGAATGAGTGCCATCAAGTGACAATACACAGGTATCACTTCCAAATTTAATGACTAAAATGCATCCTCCATGGGAGAGATAGAATTTGCACCAAAAATTCACCTTGTTTACAACTTTAGACTGTAGTGATTTCCAATCCTCTGTGCAATAATTGTTTGGTTTGATATTAAACCCAAAATATTTGAAGCCTTCATTTAGGGTAAGTGCCTTGTATCTAAAAATCACAGACACCTAGCATCCATTATCCTCCTCTAAATTTGAAAAGTATATTGTTTGTTTCTCCAAATTTACCTCCATCCTTGAAGATATACGTAAGGTTTCAATAATCAGTTTGAATATTTACCATTCAACATGATTACATAAGAAAAATAAGAGTGCATCATCCACAAAGAGAAAATGGGTGAGGTGGATGTCTTGTTTGTGTGTCTTTTATGATAAGTCTTCTAATCCCATCTGCAATAAGGAGAAACAATTATGGATAAAGTGGGAATACTTGAATGAGACCCTTGGATGGATTGAAAAAATTAGAACCAATGACATTAATTAATATTGAAAATGAAGAAGACTTAACACAACCCATAATCCAATTCACCAAAGGTAACTCAAACTCATTGTGTATGAGATTTTATTTTTTTAAGTCCATGAGACCCTATCATAATATTTTGATAGGTAGAAATTTAGTACAAGAATGGATCTACCTATAGTTTTTATTGAATTCACTCTTTCTTGAGTGGATCTAATAGATTCATGGATCAATATACCTTTAAGAAAACCAAAATTCTCTTCAAAGATCACCCTCAATATTAGAGGTTTAATTTTGACTACAATAATTTTTTCCATGATTTTGTAAATACTATTGCAAAGAGAAATAGGAAGGAAAACACTAAAATTTATGGGGTATCCTATCTTCAGTATTAGTGCAGTGAAGGTAGAGTTATAATTAATAGGAATCCTTCTCGTTTGATGAATCTACTCCACTACTCTAAGTAATTCTAGTCTCATAGTATCAAAGAAATCCACAAAGAATTTCTCAGTCTAGCTATATTGATCCGGATTATTTTCGGCACGAAATGAGATCGGAGATATAATAAAGAAATGCAAAGACATATCGTAGATATTCAATAATATAATAGAAATTTATCTGAGATGCAACCATAAACATATATTTACAGTAATACACGATTTCTATTAATGAAAGAAATGTACAAAGACTGTAAAAATACAGAGTGAAAGACTCGCTAGAATGGTGGCATCTTATCTCTGAGAAGAGATGTGACAGCTACTCGCATTCACAAAAAGATGATTACAATGAGGCTCTAGAGGCATTTTTACAATAAACAGGAATGCCAAAATTCCTAGACATCCAAAAACCTAACCCTAGGAGATGAAGTGCCAAAATTCATGTGGGCCTCGTTTGGGTAAGTTAGTACATCAACTTCCTGGGGTTGTAACTTTTGCATACGATCTTTGTTTTAGGCATGTGATAGCTTGTTGGAAAGGTATCATAAAGGAGATTCATTTTGGGGGCTCAATCATGCATTTAGATATCATTGAGAACCTTGATTTCGAAAAAACTTCATTTGGACCCTCAAAATGGCCCCGAAAGTTAAAACCTGCTAAAAATAGTAAAATGCCAAAATTGTCAGAAAGTTGTTTTGAGCCAGTTGGAAAAGGTGGGTGGCCACTGATATCCACCTGGATCATATATAGACCTATGATATTTTATTTTTGAAAATAATTAATAATTCTATGTGGTTCACTAAACGTCAATATCCGGAACAGATTCATATTTTCATCTTCTTCTACAAATATAGGTAAATTTCCCAACAGTTGTAGCATAGAACCAATATCCTCATGTGTTAGGGATCTGAAAATATTCCTAAAATTATTGACACCAAAATGATAGGACATTTCATTAAACCCATTTACTTTGTTTCCTACCTCATTGAACAAATACCAAATCGTGTTGTAATTTTTTCGATGATTTTCATAATTATGATAGAAAAAATAAACAAATAAAAAACTTTAACCCCTTCTTTAACATCTCTTCAAGTGGAATATGTAATGTAATACCCATGTTTTCCCCAGTTTGTAAATATAAATATCACTGGCCAAGATACTATGGAAGACTAAATATGTATGAATGTTTGATTTGATGAATCCTTGTATAAAAGGGTCAATGTATGAATTTTTGTTATTAATAGAATTTGAATTTGAAAATCTGTTGCACAACTGGGGGGAATTTTTCCAAGATAGAATATGGATGCTATGAGAGAGATGGTGAAGGGAAACAAAGTATGTTTGAGATGACCCTCACTAGACTAGTACCTACTGGGTTTAATTTCTCAACAGACCTTTGACCCAAAAATGAATTACCAGTAAGACTGGTAGTTGGAAGGCCATCCTCAAGAGTTAATGAGAAGATGGGGTAGGGTACCCATTTGTAAGGCTTTCAGGCCTCACCACGAATAGGGATTCAGACCCGTGAAACCTTGCTGAGGAAGGTAATAAAGGGGGTAATTGGGGGACAAAGACAAATCTGTGAGATAGAAGAGTAGAGAAAAACATTCTCCAGAGAAGAGCAAGGGGGATACTTTTCTTCTAAAGTAGAGAGAAAAGATTAGAAGAAAGATTGTTTAGGTTGTAAGAAGCCTAGGGGCGGGATTTCACTACAAGCTAATAAACGAGGTTGATGAGTGACTAAGGAAGTACTTTTGCAGACCTCCTTGATTGGAGTAGAGAAAACCATTTGTCTAGTTTCTGTGGGAGAAGAAAAGTAACCTTCGTCCCTGACTGTTATGGAGAAAAGAGAATTTTTTTTTATTAGAGAATCATGGTCTAGCTCGGGGGTGGCCAGTGGTATATTTAGTAGGAGCGGTTGTTCCTATGGTTGGGAGGAAACAGGCACCCCTTTTAGCATCTGCTTCACATTTTCTAGTTCTGATAAGTATTTTCATACTTTGTGCATTATATTGGATGTGATGATGAAATGTATGTGTTTATGATTCAGTCTCTTGGTATTTGAACAATTATTAGAAATTCTCTTTGATTCTTGTAAATTGTTATATCTATGTGATCTTGGAATTATCTTAGTTAAACTATTAGAGAGTCATAGGATGTGAGTCCACAAGAGAGTCGGGGTAGGATTGACTAAAATGTCTAAGTCCTGCAAACCCTGTGAATTTTACTTTAGCGGGAATGTTAAGTTTGAAATCTGTGGGAGAAGGGATTTTTTCCCTTAGACTATTCACCCATTTGACCAAGGGCTCCTGCTCATGTCCTTAACCCATTTTCTGTGAAAATGAATTCACACTTATCCCCTAAGTTTTCCCAAAGGACCCATGTAACCAGGGCCTAGGAACCATGCATTAGTCTGAAAGGAAATAGTTCTTTCGGTTTCGGCACTTCAGGACTTGTGACTCCACAACCCTCGAAAGTAGCTGAAGGCTGAAGTCGTAAATCGATGAGGACCATCAATCTAGGAATCTAGTATGGATCTCTCTCAACCGTTAGATCAGGCATAGGAGGGGAGGCATTAAGTAGTTCGATGAAGTCTTACTTCGGGTGATTTGGAAAGGTCTAGCACCAAAAATTGCGAACATCGAAGTCACGGATTACACCTCAACCATTGAAATGGAGGGACACATGTCCACAAATCCACGTTTATCTAGGACTCTGGATATTTGGTGACTTAGAAACATGCGCATTTTCCCCGAAGGTCGACAAGCTGGAGTAAATCCTAGTCATAACCGCTAGGTGCATGTGGTGACGGATTCAGCGTGGTATGGAGGGAAAGCTAGGAGACACACCCACCAAACTCTCGAATGTCAAACTGTCGAAGTAACGTGGATCATCGATCCTTGGATCCTTCGGGATCTTTCTAAACCATCAATATAAGGGACCCACCTTTGACTACCTGACTAACCAGGAGCGCATCGTGGAGCGACATGTGGCCCCTACCCATTCCCCGTTAAGTGTTGACCATTGAACTAGGACCTTCAAATGAAGGGGTACACAGAAAGAGATCTCGTAGTCCTGATATTCCATACTCCAGAGGAAACTGACCAAGATTTTATGAAGTATGAACTCACTGAAGTCACGAGTGTCGAAGTGGATCTCGATTGTTAGTAAAAAAGGACACATGGCGCAAGATCCCATAGGCTGGAGACTTAGTGGTTTGGTAGATTTGCGTCGAGAGGGTTAAGTAAGCTCTGAAGCCAAATTTGTGAAGTAATGAGAACTATATATCTAAGGATCTACATGGAATCCTACTGATTCTTAGTTCAAAGTTTTGGGTAGTTATTGATCTAAGATAACATGGATCGATGTCGTCATCTGAGGTGATGTGGACCCGAATTACATGTGCCATGTGTCATGTAGTTTTGGAGGATTCACATACCCATTGTGCCTGTTAGAGTATGATGCATGTCACCCCATATCAAGGACATGTGTCACTCTTTGACCCTCATCATGTGTCAACCTATGGTTGTGCCCACCTAGTATACATGGTTGGTGACTCATTTGGGACCCTGGGGATTTGGATATCTTTAGAGTTCGAAAGATTTAGGGCAAGGTACAACATAGGAATGATCAATTTAAATCACCGATCACTGGAAGGCCCAAGCCACATGGAGTGAATTCACGAGGTTTGAGTATAGGTCTATATAGGGAGGTCCAATGGCGATCATCGAATGTTGATTATTGAAGGGCTAAGTACACATGGTGATATTTTGAGACTTTGAGGATTTGGAAAGAGGTGTATCATGCATAAATAGTTGACTCCCTCCTCCTTAACCATAGGATATCAACAAAGAATGTATACCATCAATCTCCTCCGTTGTTCAACAATCGGAGAAATGTTACAACACCCTTCAAACTCCTGAAGACTGGAAACTTCCTAGGTGTCAAAACCTTTGCTAATGTAGGTTCTTCGCTCTTGGTTTTCATCCCTAGGTCATGAGGATGACCCTGCTAGTTGGTTCAAGTGCACAGTGAGAGATGCAATCTTTGGGGAAGCTGATTAAAGAATTTTTTTTTGAAGTAAAGGTATGAAACTGAACTAGAGAAAGCGAAAATTTAATGCCCCACCCCTAGAAAGTCTATTTAGGGGTTGGGTGTGTTACAAATTGTTATCATAGCATGGAAACAAAAATTTTCCTACTTGGGATCATGCACGAGTCACATAAAAATATTATTGGAGAACTTATGGGATAATACCCTACCTTACCCCCTTCTAATGTTGATAGATGTTTTGGAAGTCTGCATTGTAGGTTGCTAATGTTTCCAAATAAATAAATGACTTCATCTTGCAATTATATGTGTTGTTCATGAATTGGTATATTATTAACTAACATAAAAAAAATTATCTGCACTCAAGCAATCAGTGAACAACAGGATAACTACAACGTAAAGGATGGTGACGCATAAGAAGTTGAGGGAGACCTCCCACAATAGAGAGGAATAATATGATGAAAGGAAGTTGGTGGAAACCCCTCCAAATTTTCCCGAAACTGTAAGAATCCTCATGGAATAATTACAGATTTATAAGGTTGACAATGAAAGGATAATCAAGTAGCAGGAAAAGTAGACAGAAATCAATGTAGTCCTACTACAAAGTCTATCAGATATACAAAGGTAACTGCAACATGGTCCAGCTGCCATTCATGTGGACAGGCATCATACTAAGAAAACTCCAAGTCCACCTGAGATAAAAAAAAAACATGGTCCTGAAAGTGGCCACACCAGGAGGAGCACCTCAAAGAAGGCCCAACATGGAGCCAAGAGACATCCAATGGAAGATTTCTCTGGTGAGGAAACTAACAACTCCAAGGAATTTTCTAGTACTAAAACTAGTTCCCATTCTCATACTAGAGGAAAGAAGAGGAAACATTCCAAGAGTCGTGACCTTGAAGAATTCAAGAAATCCAAACCACCCACCTTCGATGGAGAGATTAAGAAGGGGGAAGAAGCAGAATTTTGTCTACTCGGCTTGAAAAAGTACTTTAGAGTCCATGACTACTCTAAAAACTTAAAGGCTCAAATAGCCATTTTCAACCTGAATGGGAAAGCTTCCATTTAGTGGGAAGACTTTAGGAATATGAAAGGAGTTCATGAGAAGGACTTGTCATGGAAACAATTTGAGAAATACTTCAAGAAGAAATACCTATCAGAAAAGTACTTCGATGGGAAGACCAAGGAGTTATATGAACTCAAGTTGGGACAACTCACCATAGATGAGTATATCAACAAATTTCTCGAACTGATGAGGTATGTTCCCTACATCAAATATGAAAAGGTAAAGATGAAACAATTTATCAATGGCTTGCCTTAGTCTTACCAGGACGGAATTGATTTTGATGAGCCAAATACCTTAGAAGATATTATTCGAAAAAAAAAGTATTTCTATGAGAAATTTAAGAGTAATACAAAACCCCATGAAGACTGGAAGAAGAAAGAAAATTCAGGATTCAAGAAGAAGGGGTTTAAACCCTCAAAATTTAAGAACTTTGGTAAGAGCTCTAGGATGATCCTTCTTTCTATAAGTGTGTATCAACAAATTTTTCCATCCCAAAGTGGAAATAAACCATTTAGAGCATCTCCAAGTAAGACTGATAACACGAAGATAGAAACCTTGAAATGTTGTGGTTGTGGAGAGGAACATCTATTGAGGGACTATCCTCATAGGAAACAGAACCTTGGGAGGGTCTACAATGTCTAAGAGGATACCACAGTCAATGATGTTGCTAGGAGCCTACCAAAAATTTATGTAGCCTTAGATAATAGACAAGTTGACCACCAAGCTTCAATGGTGGAGATGGAAGGTACGGTTTCCAGCCATCCTATTTCCATTTTAATTGAACTTGGTTCTAATTTGAGTTATGATACCCCTCAAACTATTGAGAAATGTAAATTGAAACAAGTTAAACATGTTAAATCATGGCTGGTACAACTAGCCACTGGAACTAAAAGAAAAGTAACAGAGGTCATACCAGCATGCCACTTTTTCATGAATGGGGTTCCCACCCAAGCAAACCTAAACATACTTCCTCTAGGATATTATGACCTGGTGATTGGCATGGACTAGTTGTTTGCTCACAAAACCAAGTTGGATTGTTACAGTAAAACTTTGGAGTGTGAAAATGAAGAAGGAAGGAGGGTAACCCTACAAGGAATTCAAAATTATGTCTCAGTGAGACAAATATCATCCCTCCAAGTGAAGAAGTATTGCAAAAAGGGATGTCACATGTATGCAATACAAGTACTGAACTCTATTGATAATGAAAAACCCAACCTAGAGAACCATACCATATCAAGAGAATATAATTATGTATTCCCATAAGAGGTACCAGGTCTACCTCCAAGAAGGGATATTTATTTTTCGATAGAACTTGTACTAGGAGCAGTGCCAATGTATAGAACACCGTATAGAATGAGTA
>JZKD02S1275601.1:21026-48256 GCA_000966675.3 Picea glauca | reverse complement strand
AGCAACTCGACGTACCAGACTATTTCACTGGAGTATCCCTCTACATACCATAGTATTTCACTAGATTAGCAGTAAATCAGCATACCAAAATATTTCATAGGATTATCCCTCTATGTACCATACTATTTCATTGCAATAGGAGTAACTCGATGTACCAAACTATTTCACTGGAGTAGCAGTAAATCGAAGTACCAGACTATTTCATTGGAGTTTCCCTCTATGTACCAGACTATTTCACTAGATTAGTAGTCACTTGGTGTACCAAACTATTTCACTAGAGTATCCCTCTACATACCATATTATTTCACTGGAGTATTAGTCACTCAATGTACCAGACTATTTCACTGGAGTAGCCATACACATCACCCTGAATGGTGCCATAGTCAGTGCCCGATCATGAACCACCCGTTTTCCATTCTATATTGCACTGCTACCTAGAGTCACATCTATAATCCATCACATCTGCAACACTTCCTGCTACCTAGGGAACACAACACTTCTTGTTCCCTAGGGAACACTTCCCGCTAGCTAAGGAACATATCTCTCCCTATAACTGGAGAATACATCACTTCCCTGTAACTGGGGAAGTCCTTATGAACAACTCCAAGATTATCCCTTAGTTACTCAAACTTGACCTGCGACAGAGGCTTGGTCAACATGTCTACTACATGTTCATCCTTAGCCACACATTGGAGTCTAACCGATCCTCTATGTATCTTTGATATAATGGTACTTGATCTCAATATGATTGGACTTGTCATGAAACACATGGTTCTCGCTCAACTTTACAAAAATTTGGTTGTCACCAGATACAAGTCACCTCTAACTCAATATCAAACAATCCTATAAGTAGCTTCTAAAGCCACACTGCTTCACTTCTAGTTGAACAAGCTTCTATATACTCTGCTTCAGCCATACTGAGTGCCACACTAGTATGCTTCCTTCAAAACCATGAGATCATAGTTGATCCCATATTGAAGCAACATCTAGATGTACTCTTCTAGTCTGCAACAATATCGGACCAATCTGAATCAGTAAAGCCTTGCAGGATTATCTCATGATCTGAAGCATATTCAAGTCCATAATCAATTGTACCCATTAGGTACCTCATCACATGTTTTTCTGCAATCAAGTAAGCAAGTCTCGGCTCAACCATATACTGACTAAATGTGTTCACTGAAAAACATATATCTGGCCTCATGCTCATTAAGTACATCAACGAACCAATCATCTATATATACATGGTGGAATCCACCATCTCTAAAGATGTATCACTCAATAACTTTAGATTTGTCACCATCATTGTAGGAAACCAATCCTAGGCTCATCAAAATAATTGTCTGGTATATCCTACATTGGGTGCTTGTTTAATCTCATACAAAAATTTCTTCAATATTCAGACATGAGACTCCTTCTTATGTATCTTGTGGTTGCACTATGTATACTTCTTCTGACTACTGGAGCAAGTGTCTTGTCATAATATTCTCCCTCTTGTTGGGAGAATGCTCTGGCCACAAATTAGGCTTTGTACTTCTCTATGTTGTTAATTGCAACATGCTTGATCTTGTAGATCAACTTGGAAGTCACCACTGACTTCCCTTATGGTCTTGGAACTAAGGAAAAGATCCATATCCCAGTCCTTCTTACTGGATTCATCCTCTTTCACTGTAGCAAAGTCTACTGAAGAAAGGGAATCCTCCAAGGATATCTCACATATCCTAGAAGTATTTGAAGATATGATCTAGCCTCCTCAACTCATGGAACCTATCTTTCAATCTTGGAAGTCGTCTCTCTCTCCCATCTGAATCCAAGGAGGAATATTTTCTAAATGAAAGTCTCTAATCTACTGAATCTCTCTGAGATCAGGCTCACTCTGAGTCTCCACGCACCCTTTGAGGCTTGAATCCCTCTGTGTCTATAAAATATCTGGAGCCATATGATCCCTTTGTATGTGATGATCTCTTCTAAAGTTTAATATCCTACGACTAGTCCAAGGGAGGTTGTTCCTCCCTACTTGATTGTGAGGGTTGACTCCCTCTGAATTCTAGATCCTTTTGAGTTGGTACTTAGTGGGGCCTCCTTCCTCACCACTGGTGGAGCCATTTTCTCCTCATGATATGGTTCATCAATGCTATATATTTTTACATCCTATAAAGTGCCATGGGACCACGCTGGTCTCTTCCTAGTTATTGCAACGATTATCGGTAGACCCTTTTGGCTCTACTAACTCTTCCTGATGATCTAAAGAGTGATCAATTGCACTAGAGGTATTTTTTTGGTCAACTTTGGATCCTTCTGCTCCTTACATTCAATCTCCATATGAAATACTATGTATTTCGCAAAAGTACCCTTCTTTCCAAAAGGTTTTAACTTTGCCCTCTTCGGTACATGGATGTATACGGTCATTTATACAATTTCTTGTTTGGATAGTCTGCTCCATTTTTCAAACCAGAGACCATCTAATATGTTTCCTCCTACAACTTCCACTATATCTTCCCTTGGATTTATCACATGTGACCTTCCTGGAACAAGATCAACAACAAGGGAAAATAATAGACAAGAATAATACTCTTATAATAATAAAAAAAAAAATAATGAGAAAAATAGTCATAGTAGCTCCTTCTTAGAGATATCACTTGTGACGTACCTGAAACAAGATCCAAAATAAGAAATACAATAATAAGAAATAGGAACAACACGTGTCTAATGTTGTGACCAGTCATTCCTCCACGGTAACCTGCCTGGAACAAGAAAAAAAGAACAACAATATCTTTATGGTAATCTCCATGGAATTTACAATATACCCTGCCCGAGACAAAAGAAACAACAGAAAAAATTTAATAGCATTTTCATAAGAACATATCTATGTTAACAATAATAAAAGACAATTTCACGGTAATCATATCATTACCAAGGTGACCTATTTGGAAGAAAAACAAGAAGTATCTCCTAGAGGAGATGTTAGTTCATCTTGCAAACAAGTATAATAAGCATTTATATCAATAGTACTCACATGCTACGAAGTATCCATTGTATTTAACAGTAATAGAATCTTTCAAGGATTGATGTCACGACTATAGTTTTACTTGTAATGTAGCAATTATCAAACTTTATATGTGCAAATTGGAAACTTGTCAATTTAATCAATCAAACGTGGAGCCTAGACTATTATCTTCAAGAATGATTGTTGTTTCTTTCCCTCTGAGTCTCCTTTCCTCAAGATGACAATTATTCTCTCCAACCTATCCCCTGTACTAAGACAATATTCTTTCTTGATAGAAATCTGAGTTAGAGAATACTATGCAATTAATATCTAACTTTAACTTTGACCAGAAATAATCATAAATTTAATAAAATGAAACCTATATGTTCATAAGATCACTATACTTTCATGACATCTATAGGGATATCAAAAAACTCAAACCTGTATTGTGTTGTTCCTTTGAATGTGCTAGATTTGAGATCCTACTGGATCTAGAATTGTTTCTTGGAAAAAAGATCCCTTCTTCTAAAAACACCCTCAAGGTAGTGATACAGTTTAAACATATACAAGTACATACCTCTGGTGGTAGTGGAAGGAAGCGACAGACAGTGGCACCATCCAAAAACAACGACAAGAAATGATGAACCCAAAAATTTCAAAGTTATCTAACTTGCAATCTGAAGACAGTTGTAGATGCACTTAGGGTAAGGCACACTAGGACAACAAAACATTAGTCCCAATACTTCACAATAACTTTCACAGAAGTTGGTACTCCAACTGGTGTTGCAACTAGCACAATAATTGGTGTTGAAACTGGCACTGCAACTTGTGCTACAACTGGCACAAAACAACTGGCACGAAGGAACTGGCACTACAAACCTATGGTTTTGTGAGGAAACCCTAATTTCTCAACTTCGAAAATTTGTAGATCTGATCCAGGGAAGAGATGCGACCTTCTTAGTGAGTTCAGTAAGTGCTCAATGGGCTTGACAATGGTGGAAACTGAGGATCTTCCTTCCAACAGTTAGACTGTTATGAAGGAAACTAGCTCTGATACCATGTTAAAATTTTGGTATGATCCTTTAACCGTAAACATTGTCACATCATTGTTACACAACCATAGGCATTCACTATGCCACCCTCGAGCACACTAACCTTTTCTTAGATAGAATGATTCTGGCAAGTCCACACTAGAACCAATAGATAAACATTGGCCACAATACTTCTGCAACAACAACATAATAACCATACAAAGATAGTGTACCTTACACCAAGAGAAGCAAAAGATTGATACCAAAAGAATTGCTACACTATTCCTCCAAACTTGTGCCCTCTCCAACTACAATTGCATCTCCGCAAACTTGTGCCCTAGTTGCCACTACAGTTCTTCCTTATACTTGCACATTGGATAAGTGAGTGTACAAATGACATAAGGCATCACCTTATTTATACTTGTTTTTCCAGTGAACTTTTCCCATAGGGCCGACCTGTCTTTTCTGGAAAACATAATTTACTTTGACTTTTTCTGGTAGGAATGACTTCTCTTTCTTGGTTTCTTATTTCTTTATTATTATTCTCCTTGGGTTGACTTCTCTTCTAGGTTTTCCACACATATGTTTAATGGTTCTCTTACTTCCAAAATATTCTAATCTAAGTAAAAAGGTTACACTTGGAGGTTAATACCTCCCACGGCTACCAAAACATCATCAATATCTACATTATGCATTAATTAAATTGGAAATTATAGTGAGGATGTTACACCACTATCTAATCACCACCCTATGCAATACTTAAATAATTAGAGTAAGTTGCACCAAGAAAAATACTTTAAATGGATGGGAATTTTACAACAATTTCATTTATTTACTAAATATTATAAGGACACTACCAACAATTTGGCCAAATCATTACCAAGATTTCCAACACCAAAAGCATATCTTTGAGACAAATTGATAGCCATTATACACATGGAGCCATTCACCCATGGAGCATATAGAGAGAAGTATGCATAAGACGAGGACTTCAAGTAGTTGTATTAGTAATTTCAAGGTCAACATGAATAAGAAAATGTATCAAATATTGTGGATCTTTGTGTGTCAAATGAAAGGGGAGTACAACAAATAAGGGAGGATCATACTTGTAAATTTTTTGTGCAGTATAGTGTTAGGAAGACTATGAATAACTTATAAGGGTATGTTTATTTAGTAGATATGGAAGAAGTAGCTAGGTTTATCCAAGGTTGCATATTAGGTTGTACCAACAAGTTGTGTAATCTGAATAAAGGACTATGCCATCCACTTGCAGTTCCTACAAAGCCATGGGAAAGCATATCCATGAACATCGTTGGGTGTTTTCTGAGGACAAGAAGAGGGTATGACTACCTATTTATGTTAGTCAACATACTCACTAGATGTGTGTTTTGATGATTTATAATAAGACCATCAAAGGATAAGAATTCATAAGATTTTTATTTGAAAGGGTTTGGGTGCACTTTGGGGTTCCAAGGAGCATCATTTATAATAGAGATACTAGATTTCTTAGTGCATTTTTGCCTTTATTGTGAAAGAATTTGGATGATAAATTTAAGAGATCCACTTCCTTTCACTGGTAAATCGCTTACTGACTAAACCATTGTAGGCATATGGAGGTAGTGAATAGTATTTTCGCTAAACTTTTGATAGGATGTAATCCAAAAAATCTAAGGACCTTATATGAAAACTTGGTTTACATGCAACAATATTTGAAACCTTAAGGGTATCAAACTCAAGTGATGCATTAAAGAAATAGAAGTTCATAGATGGGATTATACATTTATATATAAAGTTTTAGGAGAAGCTAAAGAAATATTACAATAAGTATAAGGCCATGCATGTTCAACATAAGGTTGAAAATACCTTCCAAGTAAGAGATAGAGTTTGGTTGCACCTTAATAAGGAAATTATTACATATTCCATGAAAGAAAATCAAGGCCTTGAAATGAGGACATTTTAAAATATTAGATAAGGCAGTCAACTATGCTTACATAATTAGCATTCCACCTTATATGAACATTTACTCAATAGAAAATGTAGAAAACTTTGATCTCTACAAGCTATCCATGCTTAATGAGAAAGAAGAGGGCCAAGTATTACCTCCCATAGAAGATTTGATACCAAATGTACATATAGAATTACTGAAGGATGTTTTTTTATAGAAGAATATCAAAATGACCATAAGGGATCAATACGAAATTTGGTAGGTGGGATTGAAGGGGAATATACTAGTTATTATCAAATGGACTCTAAGGAGAAAGTTGAGCAATTATTTCCTCATCTCCTTCAAAATCAAAGCTTTTGGAGACCAAAATACCTCCTCATTTGATCCAAAATGGATATAATTAATTACCTTATAACTTTATTGATGCTCTATAATGAATAATATAGAATTTGGAACTTATAAAGGCCATAATTGATAAGATCCTAAAAACCTCAATAATGGACCAAAATTGAAAATCTTTTGGTTCAAGGTCGAAGAGGTGGAATTTTGGGATCTCTAACTTCAAAGTAGTTGGAATTTATGGAGTCTTGACCTTAAGAAACTCATCATCTCCTTTTTTTTCTATTTCTTTCTTTGGATGTAGTTGCAACCAAGGTTTGACTTAAAAACCAACGTGTACTTAAAAACCTACAAAATATTATCATTTTGACTAATATTGTTGCTATTAGAAGCATAATATGCATAACTATGAACTTATTTTCATATGTTCATTCTAACTCTAATCCCAATGAAAATTTTAACACTAATGCATCATAAATTAGTCATTAATTTTGTCATAAATTTGGATGTTGTTTATGTAGTTGGAAAAATGGATGTTACTACAGTCATAAAAAGTGGTCACTTCTTTTATCACAAATTTGATCATTAATAGAGGTGCACCAAATATTTCATGGATACTGATATGGATGGTAATGTTAACATTACTTTCATTGAAACTTTAGTTGTAAATAGAAAATGCAACGTTACCATTCAAATTATCGTTCTAATTACAATTAAATTGCAAAGAAGTGCAAAAATGAATCATTTTTAAGCATTAAATATTTCAATGGTAACTATAATACCCATCTAGGATGCTAACCTAATACAAGGTATATATATATATATATCAACCTCACAACATAAACATATGCATAAGAATCATTCAATGATGTTTGAAACATTGCAATAACAAATTCTTTACATTCAATTTTGCAATATTTAAAAAATGTCTCAATGTGATATACAATTTTCCAAAATGCAATTTAATCTGTTCAATTACATAATTAAACAATACAATTTCCAACCCAGAATGACTCCATCTTTGTCAGTTGTTTAGTGGCCCCTTTGTTGCTCTTTATAATAGTTTTACAAGTATTCTCAGTAATAATAAATATACAACAATCATAGTAAAACTTAGTCAAGAGTATAATCCAACAAATGTTTCCAATGAAATCAAAAGTCTCTTTCTATACAAGTTTTCCAAGTACAAAAATACATCATAAGTTGACATAAAATACAAGCATGCTCCCTACCCTTATAGAAATAATCTATTGTACTCCTTTATAAACTATTTAAAATCTACAAAATTAAATCCACTGTATCAATACCACTAACTATTTGCCTTTCAAATATAAGCATTCAAGTAATTTCTCCAGAACCATGGAAAATTCTTCTAGGAAATATAATCATGGCCTAAAAAAGGTCAATATGTTTTTACAAATTTAAGAAGATTTGAGGCCGCATACATCACTATTGAAAGGTAAATCAAAAAAATAAAACCCTTATCCCAGAAATATAGAAAATGGTTCATGAAATTTCATAAAAATCAATAGTTTTCATGGAGTTTTAATGCCAAAAAAATCCACTATTGGATGTTCCCACAAGTTCCCTTAAGGAAAGGTGTGGGTACTATTGAAAATGGGGTTGTAATTGATGTCAAAGATATATTGTGATGACATTTCCAAGAATAGAACCAAAAGGATAGAGGAATAAAAGAATGCCCCTATGCATAATCAAGGAAGCAAAGAGTCTTATGGAAGAATAATTATAGTTTGCTAAAGCTAGATGATGTAGAGGAAGCTCAGGAAAGCACTCAAGGAAAGAGAAACAATGAGCTTAGAAAGAGAGGTCTTAGTTAGCTAAGATCAAGTAAAAAATGATCACCAAATTATCCCACATACACAAGAATATTTGACTTCGAAGGGATTATAATGAAAAGGTGATTTTATGAAGTGTAAATGCAAGCGGGAAATCCCTTATCTAAATTGATGATGGAAATTAAGTTCTTAAACAGAGATCAATAGTGTAGAACTCTTCGGAGTGGTGTGGTTCCATCAGAGTTCGAGTTTTCATAGTGCTTAGCTCTATCCATTTTGAGACACTTTGACCAGAAGAAGTTTGATGACCTAAGCACTTGGTCATAGTCTGAAGTCATATGGAAGAGCCCCATAGACCTCTAATGAATTGAGCCATGACAATAACAATGTGTAATGCAATGAATGGACCACATAGCATAAGAAGTAAGGGAAGAGACATGTACAGTGCCACATAGAGGTACCATTATTTGACTTTTCATAAAAATATAGTAACCACGTTAGACCAAAGCATGCAAGAGTCCGACTATGAAGGAGACTTGGAGTTATTGACAATCGTTGATCTATAGAAGTTGTAGCAGGAGAGAATATGGGTCGTTAATCATAGAGAAAGGTTGCAATGAGACTCTGGTGGGAAATACTCTAAGAGCCAACGATATTCATTGATTTGGCATGGCTAGTATATCTATGTTTTTCATCAGGAAAGAAATGATTAGAGTGGACTGTGAGCAGAGGTACTATGATAACGAGGGACTCTCAAAATGATAGTGAGCCAGCTCTGTTGAGCCACATCAACTGTAATTTCAGAGACACAAAATAATCAAGGAAAGTGTCATGTGTCAAGTGATAATTCATCAAGGTATATGAATATTTGTTGGAGGAACTGATGACGTGTTGTGACAGCTTGGTAGTCAAGGTGATGTCAGAATTCCAACGTCGTAGCTAGAGTATCCCAAAGGATGAAGCATGTCAATTGTTTATTGTGTAAAATTAAAAGGGGCCAAAATTGGATGTGGAGACCATTATGACATCATATCAAATCTTAGTCGTTTATTTGGATAGCAAGCATATCTCCACCGTTCATGGGAGAGACTCTGGTTGGAGTAGATTATGTTACCTATAGTGGAGGTACTCTAACAAAGGAGCTTCGAGGAGAAATATATATTGTAGGTCAGCATGCAGGAGAGATGAAATATCAGTCATGGATCGTTGTGGATCCCACCTAACCATCTCATGAATAGTTAGAGTGACAGGAGATAATGAATGTGCAGGTTAAAGGATCAATGCAATCAGAGTTGTTGATTCTAGATTTTGAGGATTGTTGGCACACGTGCCATCATAGAGGCTCTAGTCAGAGCATAGTTATATTAATAAGAGGATGGGTTCTGATGAATAAGACTCTAAGAACCAACGATAACCATTGATCTAAGATCATACGGCTGTTGAGAAATAAGGACATATTGTGTTGAGTGTACCCCGATGAGCCTAATAAAAAGGATGCAATCAACGAACTAGATCAAATCTGGACCAGATCCTATAGTGGCTAAGTATTTTGGTCATAGGTGTCTAATAGGCCTAGTGGTCCTGATGAAAGTGATCACAGATCAATAGAGGTAATTGATTGCAGATCCAAATTGGATGATTGTGCAAATCAACGGAGGAGATTGATTGGAGATCCAGATCGGAAGATCGTGCAGATCAATAGAGGAGATTGATTAGAGATCCAGATCAGACGATCATGAAGATCAATGGAGGAGATTGATTGGAGATCAATATCGGATGGTTGTGATCAAATGAATAAATGAACAGACGATTTTTGTGTGTCAAGGTTGTATAGTGTGCCTTGTTGGATAAATAACATATCAATGAGAATGATTTGTTCAAGGATCAGATCGGATGGATTCTTAGCATTAAGGTATATGTGAAGAACAGTGTGTGATGGAAGGAATATGGAGGTCAGTTTTCATGGAGGGTTTTGTAGCCTGACTTAATGGACAATCGATGGACTTGGAGCTGACTTGTTGAATATGAATTGGTTGAGAACAAATGGATGGTGTATGGGATAATATATATATATATATATATATATATATATATATATATATATATATATATATATATATATATATATATATATATATATATATATATAATGATGCTAGGAGTGTGTGGGATGTATAGAGGTGCGACGAACGGGAGGAGAGTGAAAAAATAAGTGCATGGAAGTAGAGGTGCGAAGAAGAGAGTTGAGTCACAAAAGAGAATGAAAAAAAGGAATATTAGAATGTATAAGGAAGGCAAGGTGGAGCTCAGAAGGGGATTTAAGTCCTCATTGTAAGTGGGTGCTTATATTGAATTTTGGTGCCTTCTTTATCAACAAGTGAGTGCTTGCAATGTAGGTTGGTGCCTGCAGTTCTACAAGTTGGTACTTGTAGGAAATATTGGTATCCTTAGTAGGTTGGTTCCTATAATAATTATTGTTCAGTTGGTTTTTAGTCAAGGAGATTGGTGTCTTCTGCGGGTTGATGCCTGCAAGCATTGTAATAGTATGTTGGTTCCTATAAGATCTTATAAAGTAAGTTTTGTGGTTTTATCCCATTTTGGTTTCCACGTTAAATATTTGTGTACTATGATTTTGTGTTGATATATGGTGATATGATTAATTATCTGCATTTCTTATGATTGATTATGTAATGAATGGTTAAAGTGGTAAAGAGAAAAAGTGGTAAAAATATGTTTAATATTGATTCACCCCCCCTCTCAGTATTAGCGTATATTCCAACAATTTGTATCAAAGCAATGTTCCTTCACGAATAGTATAACCATTGGAATGTGAATCCTTATAGAGAAAATGGATGAGAAAGAAGGTTTTCCCACAAACAAAGCTCCAATATTTGATGGATCAGATTATTTTTTCCGAAAGATAAGAATGCAAACATACTTGATGTTACTTGGGTATGACATTTGGAGTGCAATGGAGAATGGATAACCAGCTCCAAAAAATCCACTAGTTGATACATATGGAAAGAGATTCGGTAACAATAATTACAGGGAAAAGAATGTTATTCTTTGTGGTTTGACAAAGGCAGTGTATACCAAATTCATGCATTGTGCCTCAACAAAAGATATGTGGGACAAATTATAGAAAATTTATGAAGGAGATGACAAGGTCAAGAGAGAAAATTTATAGATTCATAGAGGACAATTTCAAACCCTCAAGATGAATGAAGAAGAGAGTATTTCAACCTATTCTCTTCATTTGGATGAGGTTGTCAACTCTATAAAAGGATTAGGAGAAGATATAGAAGAAACCATCATTGTGAAAAAAATTCTTAGGTCTCTTCCCTCAAGATTTAATCCCAAGATATCTACTATAGAATAAATGAAGGGCCTGGAGAAGTTGGCAATGGATGAGTTGTATGGAAGCCTCACTGCATATGAAATGAGGATAGAACATGATAATCCAACAATGTCATTAATGAAGGAAGCATCCTTCAAGGCTTCAAAGAAGAAAAATATAGAAGAATGCAATACAAGTGATTTCTCATATAGTGAATTGGATGAGGAAGAAACCAACTTTGTCAAGAAGCTCAAAAGAAGATACAAAGGTGATCTTCCCTTCGAATGCTTCAGTTGTGGAAAAGTAGGACATTGTTGGTTGCCTGTTGGCCCTTGACCAAGTTTTGTGAGATCCTTGGTTAAGTTGACCTATTTTGGGACTTCAACAGCTTGTCGAAGACGGAGTGAAAGACAAAGCAAAGATCACAGGATCTCGGCCCCTTTTTGGGTCCTTTTTGGGATTTGGGAATATGTAACGGGAATGGGATGTTGGCCCATGGGTTTACCCATGTTTAGGCCTATTTTGTATGTATAAATAGAAGGTTGGGCAATGTAAGAAGTAGTAAGTAGTTTAATAGTGTGCAAGTGTTGTGCAAGTTGGCTAAGTGCTAAGAGTGTGATCTATGTGATCAAGAAGTGTAAGGCTTCATGCATACTATGTGAGACTTGCAGAGCCAAGTGAAAGTCATTGTAAGAGACTGTGGAGGGATTTGTGCTATAACGCAAGGAAGAAGGATCTAGCCAGTTGCGCAGATATTTTGTCCTATGTGGAGTAAGGTTATGAGGCTCTATGCATGTAACCTATTGAAGAAGCTAATAAAGAATAAGAGTTGGTGGACGTAGCCCCAGAGTGGGGGTGAACCATGTAAATACTGTGTTATTCTGCTCTGTGCGATGTTCTAATGTGTTTATGTGTTATGTGCTAAGTTCTTTGATATAGATAGATAGATATGTTTATGATTTGTGCTTATGATGAATCTGGATGCTAGATCTAACATCTGTGAACTTGCTTAGTGCTTGAATCTGCTAGATCTAATCTAATTCATTTGCTAAGTGCTTATATACCTTAGATCAGGTTGAATGTTGTGATGCTCTATTTTCTATGCGGAGTAGATATTGGTTAGATAATGATGAACTAACAGTGCTAAGTTCTCTATTAAGTGTTATAATCACATATCTATGTCCCAACTAAGGTTGCAGACACATGAGTCCTGCAACCACCCCTGCCTCTACCTCGAGTGAGACTTCATCTGCTTTGCAAGTGTTGCTGAAAGGGTCGGTAGTTAGGGTTTTGTTGGTGTGATGTTGTAGCATTGAACCCTGGGTCTACCCCTGTGCCAACAAATGGTTCTATTTCTGGGACCTGAAACTGTGATTGTTGGGAACTGAGGAAGAAGAATCTGTGTGCAAAGATCTGATCTAAAATTGTGAAAGCTTTGTGCATAGATCTATTTCTCTAGTGCGCAATACTCTACTAGTTTGGCAAGTTCCATGCTAAGGAAAAATAAGTCTAATCTGAAGAAAATAGGTAAGATCGAGAAGCTTTATGCCCTAAGAAAGGTAAAAGTGAGAAATTTTGATTAAAAGAGGTAAGATCTAAAATTTAAGTGCTCTGATAAAGGTAAGAATAGTGAAAAAAAATTATATTTGAAAGCTTTATGCTCTGTAGAAGTAAGATTAGTGGAAGCTTTTGTTTCAAAAGTATGAATCTAGGTATGTTTGATAGATTCTGTCCTAACTTGAAAACTAGGGTATTAATAGATGAAAGAAGATTTGATATGAGTAGATCTAATAAGAATAGTGAAAAATATGTTATACCTATGCATAAAAAGGATATTTGGACTAATAAGTGTATGCAGGATCCTAGAAAGAATTTTTTGTAGGCTAGCTACCATGATCCTAGAGTGCAGTACAGGAAAGGTTGGGGATCATTTAAACGAAAGAGAGGATTAACCCTTTGTTACAGTTGCAAAAAATCGAGGCATGTTGCTAAGGAATGCCTTGGGAGAAGACCTAGTTGTCTTTGTTGTAAAGCTATGGACCATGAAGTATTGGATTGTCCTAGAATGATTGCTAAGCTTGAAGGAATGAACACGAGACAAGAAAACCCTAATGCAGATCCAGAAGCTAAGATTATGACAGAATCCCAGAAAGAATCAGAGACTATATTATTGCAAATAAAAGAAACCCTGAATGACCACCGACATGTCAACTTATCAGAGATATTCACAGAAAAAGAATGTCTTGAAGAAAGAATAGGATATTTCGACATTTACTGTGTTCTAGATGAGGAAACACAGGTGAATATCATGACAGAGAGAACGTGGGAAGCTATAGGGAACCCTGTTATGATTCCTTCACTAGGAGGAATAGGACTATTCAAAGGAAAGTTGATAAACCTATGTGGAAAGCTCACCCAGATACCTATGAATGCCAATGGAACTTCGATAGAGGAAGATTTTGAGATTATTAAATTTATTGAGAACAATGCCCCATTTACCATGCTACTAGGAAAACCTTGGATTAAAAGAGATTAGGCCAGAAGGAAAGAAGAAGAGGAAGTTTTAGAACAGAAGAAGCAAGAATTAAAAGAATTCATGACTAGAAGGATCGCACACTTGATTGAAGAAAAGAAGAACAGATCAAAGCCATTTAACACCAGAGACCTAGATGTCTAAGTTGCAAGAACAGTAGAAGAACCATTGAAGATTGAAGTACCTATTCCAGATGAAGAAGAAGGGTTACCCTTGAATCTTAGGAAAGAATCTCAATAGTGTGAAGTAACTATGCCAAAAGAAGCTAAGGATCATAATGGAAAAAGGCACACTGAGAAGAAGCTCACTGGGAAGAAGGCTAGAAAGATAATTAATAAGTGAGCTAATATCAACAAGTTGCAGAAGGTTCCAGAGGAAACCTCACAGAAGAAAAAATTGCAAAATTGGAGCTTCATCAGGATATTAGAACAACAACGCATGGCACTTCACCATAGAAAAGCAATATATCCATTGGGGCCATTATAACTATTAGATCAATGCTCCAAACATATAGAAATTCATTTATGGACAACCAACTTGCCATCTAACCGTTGGGACCGTGCCATAATGGACAGATTAGAGTTAATGAAGGATTCATACTCATTGTGAGCGACTTATTGCAGAGTTACGTATTTATCCAGTCACGCCATGAACCAAGAACACTTTTTCCAACTAAGAATTTGAGCCTGCAGAATAAGTTACTTAAATATTTTATATAGTGATCATCACACTCTTTTTGTTTATCCTATTACAATGTCTAAGTTATTCCCCGAACCCAAGATTGTTAACCCCGAGCGTGTATGTTAGACGAGTTGAGTGTTGCAGAGAAATTTGATGAAGAAGTTTTGATAAACCTCATGAATGAAAGATTCATGTTGATGTATACAGGAATACAAGAATTGTCGATGAGAGGACTGCCAGCCTCTCCATCCACTGCTCGTGGAGCCAGACCATCTCGGCCATCCGATAAAAAGAGAACCAAGCACAGGGATGATCTAGAGAATGCTAAATTGATCCTGACCATATTACCCACCTATCTACCACCTCTAAGTGGCACAATAAATCAAGACAGCGTACCTAGAGATTTTGAGTACACCTTGGTCACTACGTACCTCCCGAAGAGGATACGCGTAGTTCGAGCAAACCAAGATAAGATTGTGGCGTTTAAGTTCAGAAACTTCAACCTAGGAGATCACAAAGTTTACAACATGCGCACCCCACATAAGTAACTGACCTGGACTAAGGGGAATAATTCGAAGATAATCCCCCAGTCATGGACCCATAACCTCACGCAGTTCACCCTGCTCAATGTCTTGAACATTCCTCACTTCAGACGACACCAGGAGGTGAATTCATGTGTCAAGCTATTGTTGTCTTGTTACCATGGAGGTTATTTGTGGCTAAACCACTGTATAATAGTTGATCTGACATTGATCAATCAGATCATGGGGTTAAGTATGCAAGGACCTGATCCACAAGAGTTTTACCCTGGAAAATCCATGGATCGCGCTCTAGCATAATAGATCTAAGACACTTAGGGAGATGTCGAGAAGGGAACGTGAGGTTACAAAGTAGATTTTATTCAGAGTGGCACAGTGTGCCTCGCCTTTCAATTGATTGCAAGGAAGTTAGTACAAAAAAACTGACCCACCCAAGTCACTGGTTTTGTAGTCGACCTCGCAAGGAAGTGTGCAAAAGGACTTCAGATGAATTGGGCAAAGTACCTGGTGAACCAATTAAAACTCGATTGTGGAGAAGCCTAGGATCAAGGGTATGAATTTCATTTCAGCTAGCTATTGATCCTGATTGCTTTTATTGCTTGGGAGATGCCGACAGGTGTGACCTTCCCAGACATCGAGCCTTTTGAACCATTGGCCGTGAAGTTCAGTACACTATGGTACTCAAGCGATATGAATAAACAGTGGTAGTCCAATGTTGTTTTTCATACCTATTACAACCAGCTGAAGACATCTATCCATTCTGAGCCTCGCATCACTCCAAACACTCTACATCGATTCAGGCCCTTGATGAAGTTCAATGCAGACTGATATTTTATTTACATTATATCCTACACTGAAAAACACAAGCAACAGCTCCAATCCTACTATAAGCTAATGAAGGAGGACTTGGAGGAGATCACCAAGGACTGGTCGGAGGACCTCCTCATTCCAGCAAACCTTGCAGAGATATCTGACATCGACAGCCCAGAAACTGCACAGGATACACTCGGACTTAGCAGGACAAAGAAAACTAAAGAGGTTTAGGATTTAGACAGTGCATCCATGAAGATTGCTTCCATCTCACCAGAGAAAGGAGGTGATGGTGAAGAGTTGAATGACAAAGAGGTCGAACAACAGCAGGGTGATGAGGTTGATCCCCTGAAGAAAAGGAAAGGTTCACCTCTGAAACCTTCCTCCTGGAAGAAATCGATGGCCACCATGACCAAGATGCAGACCGTCCTTACCTCTAATGACTTCAAATTCCTCATAGAAACCTTGAACAATGCTTCACTGGAAATAGCAGAGAAACAAGAAGAAAAGAAAGAGGATATGTATGATCAAATTGAGACTGAACTCCGAGGGGTACAACAAGCCCTACAGTCTAGCTGCACAGTCTCCACTACGCCAGGGGAACCAGAATTGGGAGATGAGCTAGCTCAACTCCACCGCCTATCTAATACAGTCGAATCTCGTCTTCGACGAGCACAAGAAAAAACAACACAAGCCACCCAGGATTTGACACAAGTACAAGGAGTCCTTGTAGAGAAACGTCGTGCTACAGAACAAGAAAAGATTTCTCTCCAAGTGAAGTTTGATGAAGAAAAATCCCAGCTACAGCAAGAAAAGGAACAGTTTCTCGTGGAGCAACTCGAAGTAAAGGAAATGGTCTACAAAGCACTTTTCTCTATGAAATTCATAGAAGTAAAGACCAAAGAGAGAGTTCCACAGCAAGTAGTGCAACTTGAAGAAGTGATCCAACAACTACAACAATGTATAACAGATTTGGATCTATGTGCAGTACCTGAGACCCCTCAATATGTAAGAGACCAAAGGGAAGCAACCACCAGGAGTGTAGTTGAAAGGCTCAAGGCTCTTACCCTGGAATGTAAGCAGCTCACTGATCGCAATGACATAACATATAAACGACTCGCTGAGAGTCTAGAATTAAGAGCACTGGAGTCGCAACTACAAGAGGTGAAGTATCAACCTGAAAAGATATAGGTGTAGTTGAAGTCCCTCTCAGCTGTGGAAAGAATGAAGTGCTCCCAAGAGAAATGCACTGCACAGCAGCAAATCCATACTATCTAGAGAAGAGTTATGGAGATAACTCAGAAACTCCAACCTATGCAAGATAAGGCCTATCAACTTTTTACGGAGGTAGAAGGCTAAGGAGTCGAGCTAGAGCAGGTTGTCACTACAACAGAACAACGTCTAGAGGGACCTATTAATGATGGAGTCATCCATGAGTTCACTAAAAAGGAGGCCATAGCACATCAGCAAGTTGAATCAGCTCGAGCCAAGCTTGAGGTGTTTGAAGTAGAACTAGTCAGACCAGAGTGACTCGGGACGAGTCACAAGTGAGTGTTGGGGGCCTGTTTCCCCTTGACCAAGTTTTGGGAGATCCTTGGTCAAGTTGACCTATTTTGGGACTTCGAAAACCTGTCGAAGACAGAGCACTAGACGAAGCAGATATCGTGGTATCTCAACCCCTTTTCAGGTCCTTTTTGGGATTTGGGAATAGGTAATGGGAATGGGATGTCGGCCCATGGGTTTACCCATGTTTAGGACTATTTTGTATGTATAAATATAAGGCTAGGTAATGTAAGAAGTAGTAAGTAGTTGAATAGTGAAAAAGTGTTTTGCAAGTTGGCTAAGTGCTAAGAGTGGGATATGTGTGATCAAGAAGTGTAAGGCTTTGTGCATACTATGTGAGACTTGTAGATCCAAGTACAAGTCATTGTAAGAGACTGTGGAGGGATTTGTGCTATAATGCAAGGAAGAAGGATCTAGCAAGCTGCACAGATCTTCTTTCTTATGCAGAGTAAGGTTTTGAGGCTCTGTGCATGTAACATATTGAAGAAGCTAATAAAGAAGAAGAGTTGGTAGATGTAGCCCCAAGGTGGGGGTGAACCACGTAAATACTGTGTTATTCTGATCCGTGCAATGTTCTAATGTGTTTATGTGTTATGTGCTAAGTGCTTTGATATAGATAGATAGATATGTTTATGCTTTGTGCTTATGATGAATCTGGATGCTAGATCTAACATCTTTGAACTTTCTTAGTGCTTGAATCTGCTAGATCTGATCTAATTCCTTTGCTAAGTGCTTATATACCTTAGATCAGGGTGAATGTTGCGATGCTCTATTTTCTATTCGGAGTAGATATTGGTTAGATAATGATGAACTAATGGTGCTAAGTGCTCTATTAATTGTTATAATCACAGATCTGTGTCCCAGCTAAGGTTGTAGACACCTGAGTCTTGCAACCACCCCTGCCTCTACCTCGGGTGAGACTTCATCTGCTTCGTAGGTGTTGCCGAAAGAGATGGTAGTTAGGGTTTTGTTGGCATGTTGTTGTAGCATTGAACCCTGGGTTTGCCCCTGTGCTAACATTGCCCAACTAGCATCTTGTTTTTTTTTTCATTTGAAATAAAAAATCACTTCTTATTCTCACTACCTATTATGTCTATATGTGTTAGATTCACTGATTTTGTTTTGTACAAAGGTGTGGTTATTTAGTGCCAATCAATCTTGTTTGAATTTTTATCATTTTTGTGACAATATGTTTGTGTCACTTATTGATTGTTTTCCCTCTTCAATTTCATAATTGTAAAGCATGAAATTGAAGCTTCCTTTTGTGCAATTCGTTGATTGAACTCTTGTGATAATATCCCTTCGCATGGATTAAAGATTATTGTTTGTTTTCTTTAACTAATCTAAGGTCTCAATAAGAATATCCTTGAGTTATGTTTTAATGGAAGGTCTATAACTATGTTAATAAACCTAAGTAAGACTCACTTCCTACAAACTAAGCTCAATTTTAAAAGGTGTGGGTTTGATCTAAACCAATTTATGAACTTGATAGTCGAGCCTGAACTAAAGCCTTGATTAAAACTATTGATAAATAATTGTTATGAGTGATAAAGGGTTCATTTAAAACTTTACCTCTTTAAACAGTCTCGACATAATATTTTTAACACCTACCATTGTCATATCACGACATGATGTTTAGTAATGTTTACTTACCCTGGACTGACCTTTCGTCTATCACATGAATCATCACTCTATGTGGTGTTAATGTCCTCGAAATCAGGTCAATAGTTCGTGGTCGGCCACGAGGGTTACATGGGTTTGTTAGTTTTGAACCTCTCTATCCTCTACTCTACAAGAGGTAGTCAGAACTTGGAGTGGGAGATAATGGTAGAGCATCCTCAAACCCTCAAGTGTTTATTTATCATCATGTATGTTCATTTGGCCTCCTTCACTATTTATGGGCTTGGTCTATTGTGATTACATCATTTTCCCCTTGATGAAAATTGTTTCTTTGTCTCATGGTTTACCCCTGTTAAATTTATGGCTCCTATAGTGAGGATAGAGTCAAATGGCCTGCAAAAACTTATTGTCCCATGACAATGTGATGGGTAGTCTTGCTCAGATCATTTGGTTAGGTTTTATTCAGGCGTTTGATGTGTTTAATTTAGAAGTGGCCAGGGAGTTTTCGAGGACTTTTGATGGCACCAAAGCTAAAATCGAGGATGTTTAGTTACAGGTCACTGAGGAATTCATTGCTAATGAAATGACCCTTCCTCGGGAAGGTGACAAGTGGTTTAAAAATATGAAGGTGAACAATATTCCATGGTGGTCTTTGTTGATGTCCAAGAAGTCACAATACCATATAAAGGGTATGCCATTAGATCTATTTAACACTATTTTTCACAGTCTATTGTTGATAATTAAGCATTTCATTACCTGTTAATGGTGTTATGACCTAGTTTTATATTTTCACATACAATTGCTTATGGTGTTTCAGGGGTTTCATTTAAACCTGCCTTTCTACTTATTTATCATCCTGCAAAAAATGGCTAAATTCTATAAATGGGAAAGCCCTAACCCTGAGACTAACTTGTTTCATCACGGCCTAATTCGCATCTTGGTCGAATTTCATTTGGTTAGCTCGGGGGACAATTGTGAAGCTTTTCTAGTAAGAAATGAATTCTTACCCCAACAAATTGACCCCATCATCAATTTAACACAGGGTTTCGAAGATCCTTTCACTCCCAAGGCTTCACCTCATGATTTTTGAATTGAGATTCAGATTCAAAATTACCTTATCGTGTCACTCGATGCCCAAACAAAGGCTTTTCTTATGGCTAGATTAGCGCCAAAAATACATGGTTTTGTGCCCAGGAAACCCTTAGAAGTTTTCCTTAATCATTTGAGAAATCAGTCGTTAAGTGTTGTTGATCAGTCATAGTCTACGAAGCCATTAGTCAATGAGAAGCATAAAGAATAGGGTAAACAAGCTAGGCATTTGCAGGAGGTATGTGAAGTTGAGTTTAAAAATAAAATGAATGGCTACATCCTGTCTAGAATGGTAAGGAATAGGCAAAAACAAAGGAATGAACCCATTCAAACCATTATGATAGATGATCAAAAAAAATTGAAAGTATAATCCCAAACTCTACGGAGGATAGTCATCCCCAGTATGACTTTGTTTCTAATTTTCCCCCATTCCTCCAAGACTGTGAGGGATTTTCAAGAATTCGAGTTGATCTAAAGTCTAATTTGCTGCAAGAAAATCCATCAGAGTTAGATCACCAACAATCTCTCCCAAATTTGGAACCTATGTATTGTCACGAATGCTTAACATGGGCCCAAAGGTATTCTGCAGATGTCCCTTATTTGTAAATGTGCCTTAACCAGGTTATGAGACAGAATAAAGAACTTGAAAGAGATAATCAAGAGTTGAGGTTTGAAATGCAGCAAAGTGTTCCTTGGGCAAAAAAGAAACCCAGGAAATCTAGAGATATTATTATTAAGAAGTCAACAAATGTCAATGCTATTATGGGATCAAATATGCATGATTCTTCATTTTCCAATGTTTAATTTGAGTCTCAAAAAAGGAATGACGAGATGATTTGTGTGATGCTTGCTTAATGAAGAATCATGGAGTACTTTTGTTTTAAAAGTAGGATCTATTTCAAACAATTTAGAATATATTTTTTAATGATTGTTATAACAAATTTTTATAAGTTGTTGTAAACATTATTATTATAAACTCAAATTAGTATGTAGTTTTAAAAACACTCTATTTTTTAATATTTACCTTTATCCTATGGATATGAGAGGTAGATCATTGTGGTGTTTAAATTCTCAGTTATCTTTGATATCAGAGATAATGAAAATTTTGGGAGATGGACCACTAAATATTTTATTGAAGAATATAGAATCATGCTTTAGCTAAGGCTTTCATCCTGCAAGTTAAAGAGTTCATTTTGCATTATAATATCTTGGTATTGTGATTCATATTCTACAAATTAATTGATTATGAATTGATTAAAATTGGATTTAGTCTGTTTTATCAATCCATGGTGAATTATTATCATCTATATATTAATTCTTTCAATCTTTTAATAGTTCATGATTCCAAATTGGATAGTCTTAGGTGATTCTATAATTTTGATGTAGATCTTGAAATGTATTGAATTTATTCATATACTTTGAGTTTGAACAAATCTATTTGTCCAATGGAAATTTATTTCTTATTGTAAATGGTCATTTATATCCTGACCTGAGATTAGCGATACAAAAGTTGTCATTTATGTATTATGAATGAGAGTTGAATTGTCAAAGTGAAGTGACTTTATATTGGCATATCCATACTCTTAGAATTATACAACTGTCTGGTATAGATTTCTCTTAATAGATAGGTTTCATAAGCAATTTGGTACGAGAAGGAACAACTATAGCTTTTATTTTAATACTGACCAGTTTTAGGTTAGTAGTTTTTTCTGCTTTTATTATTTAATTTGGTATTTTCTTTGTGAAAGTAGATTCACCTTTAGGCTTAAATACTTTGCTTATTTAAGTTAGAACATTATCAGTTTCTTTCATTCTTTTATTTTATTTTCAAAGGTAAAAGTAGATTAGTAATATATCTTAGATCTATATACATTTTGCCTGAGATTTGGTTCTCTTTTAAAAACTTGGTTTCCAAGGTTTTTCGCAAATTTTGCAATCTATACATTTGTATACTTTGTATATATAGAACATAAATGTAAATAGTATATAATTGGTTAGTTATTTTATTTTTATATTTTAGATTATATCCCTTTATTGGCCAACGGAGCCGTAAAACTCGTCAGGGTGAATCATCCCAAATGGCTTAGGTTACTTAGACAACCTTGGACCAAGATTTCCCTCACAAGTTGACGATGTGTTCACATATGCCCATCAACAAAAACTTCACCCATAAATTCCCTTATGCAAAAAATGGAAATTGTAATGTGAAAGAAGATTATAGTTTCAAGAAGTACAATGAAAGGAAGATTCAAAAGAAGAAAAACTTCTACAGACAAAAGAAGAATCTATATACCAATGAAGACACCAACTCTTTAGATGACAGTGATAGTGAAACAAATGAATTTATCTTTATGGGTCTAGAAACACAAATTGATGAAAACATTGTTTCAACAGAAGAAGAAAATCCAAACAAGGAGACTGAAGTAGACTTTGAAGCATAATTATTTAGTGCCATATAAGAACTAGACAGACTTGAAGAAAGGAACAAAATGTAGAAAAAATAAATTCAAAAATATAAAGAGAAGAATTATGAATTTGAATAAATAGAAAAGACAATAATTACCCTAAAAGTCCAAATAGAAGAGAGAAATAAAATTGAATAATTTTTAAAAGTCTAGCTGAGAGAGAGAGAGAGAGAGAGAAAATATTTGTAGCAGTCTAGAATTTGAAATAGTCTACCCGAGAAGGGAGTTGGAAAGATTATCTAACATAAAGTATGAGAAGAGCTACACAACATTGTATGAAATTATCAATCATCAAAGATCACCATTTGACAAAATCAGGCATGGCTATAATAAAGGAAAGTAAAATTACAATGAAGAAGCCTCAACCTCTTCAAAACAATCAAATGAAGAAAGAATCAAGAAGTATGTTGATTCACTTAGAAGATTTATAAAAGTTGAAGACAATAGGAAGGAGGAACTATATGTTCCACAGAGGAAAAATTCCCCTCACAAGGATAGAATCTGGAAGATTGTTCCATCAAGACGAAATCACACAACCAGGTATCAAAAATCTTTATTTGGCTATTTTTATTCATGTAATGTATTTGTCCATAAATAAATAGACTGTAGAACAAATGTAAGAAGCGACCCTATAATGAACAACAATAGAGATAGCCATAGATAATCAAGGATAAATTATAATTATTTTTCCCCTTTGTTGAACTATAATGTCATATGTTATAACAGCAATAATTTTGGGCATATACCAAAATTCTGTAGAAATAAATTCAATAAAATTCATGAAAAGGAAGGCTCAACAATCATGGAAAGAAATTAGGAACAAAGCAAAGATGAATATGTGTTCATGCAAGTAGCACTTAATGCACAAAAGAGTAAAGATAAGTGGGTTGTTGGTAATGGATTCTATAGTCACATGACATGAGATATAATAAATTTTATCACACAGAAGAAAAATGAGGGCAGTGCTACCTTTCGAGACAATGGTAGATAAAAAATAATTGGAAATGACACTCTTAGTCTTGACAATGGAAGAGCTAAATTTGAAAAGGTTTTGTGTGTTGAAAACTTGAAACAAAATATTCTTAGTGTAAGATAGATGTGTGACCAAGGAAATACTCTTACCTTTGACTCTCAATAATGTGAGATTAAAAAGAAAATTCAGGCATGTTCGTTACAAAAGAGATTGAGACCCCAAACAATGTATACATTCTAGATGAAATTATTGGACAAAAATGCTTCATGGGACAGATAGATTAAAGTTTGTTGTGGAATAAAAGAATGGACCATATGAATTTGACAATGTGGTAAAAATCAATACCAAACAAACAATAAGAGATATGCCAAAGGTCACAAAACCCACAAGTACTATTTGTGAACAATGCCAGCATGGAAAAAAATCAAGGGTGAACTTTAAGAAAAAGGAATATGAAACATCCAAGCCATTGGAACTTGTGCATACAAATCTTTGTGGACCTTCAATAACAAAAATACTAGAAGGATAAAGCTATTTTATGTTGATCATTGATGATTACACAAGAATGACTTGGGTTACCTTTCTAAAAAAAAATCTGAGGCATTTGGAAAATTCAAAACATTCAAAGCTTTAGTTGAGAATGAGACTGATCTGAAAATCAAATGTTTAATATCATATAATGGATTTGAGTTTAGATCTAATGAATTTGAAGAATTATGTGAGATCCATGGAATAAAAAGACAATATTCATCTGCAAAAACCCCTCAACAAAATTTTGTTGAAAGGAAAAACAAACATGTACAAGAAATCGCCAAGATAATGTTAAATGAATCAAAACTCTCATATAGTTTTTGGAGAGAATTTGTTTACACTATTGTCTACATTCTAAATAGAGGTAAAATCAAACTTAATTGTGACAAGACCCCCTATGAATTATGGAAATGTCAACCAACATCTATCAAACACTTAAGAATATTTGGAAGCAAGTGTTACATTAAATGAGATGATGAGGATGTAGGAAAGTTTGACTCAAGAGTAGATGAAGGAATTTTTCTTGGAAATTCTTCAAGAAGAAAATCCTATATATGTTACAACAAATGACTACAAAAAATGTTTGAAAGTATTAATGTAAAAATAGATGAAGAACTACCACACAAGAATAAAATGGACAAAGAAGAAATGGATTACAACAAAGAAGAAGAAGAATCATATGATGAAGAAGAACATGAAGAAGAGGAAACATAACCACAATATACAAGAACTCCTTCCATATATGTACAAAAAAATCATCTATAAAATTCAATTCTTGGTGATAAAATTGCTAAGACTCAGACAAGGAGAAAATTGGAAAATAGTTATGAGCAATTGAATCTCTCTTTATTGTCCAAAGTAGAACCTAAATGCTTTGTAGAAGCTAGTAATGATCCACATTGGGTGAAGGCTATTGAAGAAGAGTTAAAATAGATTGAGAAAAATGAAACATGGGAACTTCTCCCAAGACCCAAAGATAAAAATGTGATTGGAACAAAATGGATATTGAAGAATAAATTGAATGAATATGGAAAAGTGGTAAGGAATAAAGAAAGACTGGTCTGTAAAGGGTATGCTCAAGTAGAAGGCATTGACTTTGAAGAAAATTTTGCACCTGTTGCAAGTCTAGAAGCCATTGGAATGTTTTTTGCATTTGCAAACTTCAATAATTTTAAAGTGTATCAAATGGATGTCAAGTCAGCATTCATGAATGGATATTTAGAGGAATAAGTGTACATAGAATAGCCTGAAGGATTCCTATTGTCAGAAGATGAAGAATATGTCTGTAGATTGAAGAAATCACTTTATGGATTAAAGCAAGCCTCCAAAGCATGGTGTTCAATACTTGACAAGTACTTGCAAAAATGCCATGTCCCCATTTTTGGGTTCCCCATTTTGTAGTAAAAGGGACTTATGTGGCTTGTTAGTCGAGAAAAAGAAGTAAAAAAAGGGGGTCATTTAATGTCACTTAGTTAAGAGATATTATGTTATTAAAGTGACAGTAGGGAATGTAAAGTACCTTTAGATTAATAAGTTACTTAATTATTATTAAAGTGACTTTAATCCTAAAGTGAAAATTGGAGGGAAAATAACTGCTATATTTGATTTAGTAAAAAAGGGGCAAATTCTAGAAGTCACATTTTATTTAGTCAAAAAGGGGAAATATCTAGAAGGATTGATTTAGTCCAAAAGGGGAAGTTCTAGAAGGCATGGAGGAAGGATCTAGAAGGGGTTGGAAAAATATAAAACAAGGTTAACCCCTCATTTCTCATCATTATGATTTGATATCTTATTGAGTGCTCTTATAGCCAGCATTTTTATTAGGGTTTTGGGAAAAACTCTTCCACTAATGGTTTGGTTTTGGTGGTGCAATATCCACCCTAGCTAGACAAGAGGGGAATCCATACAAGGCTTCCATTGGATCTAGACAAGAAGAAGGAGGATCCATATAGGATCTTCATTGGAGCTTGAATAGGGAGTTTTCTTACTGTTGGAGGGATATCATGGTATGCAAGAGGATTACAGTACTTTTTGAATGAGGCCAGGCTCAGATAGTTGCAGTTTTTTGGAGGTTTCATAGAGATCAGGTTTAGGGAATCCTTACGGGTCAACCAAGGGTTGTCTCGTGAGGCCCCGCTAGACATATCACACTTGTCCCACAAGGACCTCTGCAGATTAGGATTGCAACAATTTGTCAAATCAAGCTTATGAGGGGTTGAGGACAGGGTTGGAAGGCTACTTGCAGAGGGGTATTACCAGAGTAGAGTAGTGTCAGGGATAATAGAGTGGCGTCATTATAGGTTTCTCTTGTGTTGTTATATAGTGGTTTGTGTAGCTTCATGGAAGCCATTATATTTGTGTTCTACAATTGTTATTACAACCATTAGATTTCATTGTACTGGTTTTGTGAGTTTTTCATCCATAATAAGGATGCCATGTTATCTACTCTATTTTCTATTTAATGGATGTATGCCACATGTTTGACAATATTCTTCAATGAGGAAGCTATTTGATAGAAGTTAACAACCCATTCACATAAGAAGAAATAACAAGTTTGGGACAAAAAACATAACTCCCCCTCCTAGCTTGGTTGGGGACATTATATTGGTATCAGAGTTGGTGATATTGCTAGTCTATTATTGCATTAGAGTACTTTCCTTGGCCAAAGAAGGGAAAAAAATTATGGGGTCTTTTTACTAAATATTTTTTTAGGGAAAAGAGGGTGGCACACTTCATGCTCACATATGAAACTTTATGAGAAGAATTTGGCAAAAAAAAAATGGATATTTTAATTCCTTTCGGAAAAATTCCCAATTTCAAAAAAACAAATCAATCAAAATGGAGTCTAGGAAGTAAAGTTATCATCATTTTAATTTCGATAAATTTTCAGGGTTTTTCAGAAAAAGCGATTTTACAGTATGAAGACAAGTCAAGAACTCGGGATAAAATTACTATAAGCCTATCTGTTACACATTATTTTCGTCATCCCTATGAT
>JZKD02S1275579.1:0-12114 GCA_000966675.3 Picea glauca | reverse complement strand
TAGCCAATACAATGCCAAGAGATAACTCAAACAAATACAGAAAGTCCTCTCTCTCTCTCTCTCTCTCTCTCTCTCTCTCTCTCTCTCTCTCTCTCTCTCTCTCTCTCTCTCTCTCCAACTACAGTTTCGAAACTTGCTCCTCAATGAACAAGTGAGTGTGTCTAAATGAGGTGCTAGCCTCCTTATTTATACAACTCTGGCACGTGTGGAGGTGTCCTTTCACTAACAGGGCCGACTTCTCAATCTAGGTGGTTAAAACCACCTTTAATATATTATGGGGCCTCTTTAATATATTATAGGGCTGACTTCTTATTCTGCCTATTACAATTATGTTTTGACCAATCCACAAAAGGGGATTTGGTCTTTTACAATAGCCGACATGATCAATCCGCAATAAGGGATTGATCTAATTAATAATACAACAATAATAATTAGAATACACTTTGTAGTTACATTATTTCAAAAATAACCCGAAGTAGAAGCCATGGCATCAACATCTCTAGTAAAATTTGCATCTAAGTAGCCAACAAGTCTAAAATTGTATTCCTTTTATATTCAAGCCCATAATATTTTGTTCCTTGAAGATATATAAGTACCTTTTTCGTTGCATTCCAATGACTTTCTCTCGGTTCTTGCATATACCTGGAAAGTATGTTGATTGTAAAAGATAAGTCTGGACGACTATTTATTAGATCAATTAAACTTCCAATTAACTATCGATACCTAGTATTCTTGACAAGTTCCCCCCCTTCAAACTTAGAAAGTTTTAAGTTCTGCTCCATGGGGGTGATAACTGGCTTGCAATTCTCCATTCCAAATTTCTTTAATAACTCATAAACATACTTATTTTTAAAATAAAACTACTTCTTTCTTGTTGCATTACTTCAACTCCAAGATAGTAATGGAGCAATTCCAAATCTATCATTTTAGAACCCGTTAGAAGTTCTTTCTTTATCTAATAAATATGGTCATTGTTATTACTTGTTATGAGCAAATCATCAACATACATTACCAAAATGATCAAATTGTTTCCTTGAACTCGAACATACAAAGTGTTGTCTGACTCACTTCGAAGAAAACCAACCTTATGTGGATAGGCATCCATTTTAGCGTACCAAGCTCTAGGTGCATATTTCAACCCATACAATTCCTTAACCAATTTACAAACTTTATTTTCTTGTCCTGAAACTTCAAAACCGGGGGGTTGGAGCATCTATACATCATCTGGTAGATCACCATTCAGAAAGGCACTTTTCACATCCATTTGGTGCACTTTCCATCCATTTTGTGTAGCTAAATCCAACATGACCCTGATAATGTTCCACTTGGTTGTTGGAGTGAAGGTTTCTTCTTAATCAATACCTTCTCTCTAAGAAAATCCCTTTGTGACCAATCTTGCCTTATACTTATCAATTTCACCATTTGCCTTATATTTGATCCTATAAACCCACTTACAACCAATGGGTTTAACATCCTTTGGATATTCAACAATCTTCCAAGTCTAATTTTTAATTACTTCATTGTATTCACATTGTATTGCATTCCTCCATTCATCATATTCTACACCTCTGCAAAAGTGGATGGTTCGATAGCAATAAGAGAAAAAATGAGAGAACCCAAATTTTGTTGACTCCTTGTACTTGTTTTATGTTTTTCATCAGACTTAACTTCCTTAAGAACTTGAGTTTCCCACTTTGGAGTATTTTGTGTCACTGAAGATGGCGATAAGTTACCATCCAAAGAACCATTATCAATGTTAACTTGAGTTGAATATTTTAAGTTAACTTGTGAAGAAATTGTCGATTCTTCACCTTCCACCTGTTCATCTGATGTCCAAGCTATTTCAAATCATTGATCATCCTTTGATTTGTTTTTGGATTGCAACCTTTGTTGTTCCTTAGTCACTTTTTCCTCTAATTGAATAATTTGTTTCTCAATTTCATCTACACTTAGACTTTATGTTTCATCAAAAACAACATCCATGCTAACAACAACAAAAAAATCCTGATAAAGGTCGATATCCTTTTTTTTGTTCAAAATACCCAACTAGAATTCATTTCATGCTCCTAGAATCTAACTTTGTTCTTTTTTATTTTGGAATAAGTGCATAAAAAATTGATCCAAAAACTCTAAGATGTTTTATCATGGGCTTAAACCCATACCATGCTTCATAAGGAGTCATTCCATCTAAATATGGAGAAGAAGATCGATTTCTCAAGGGATGAGGTGACGAGAGGTATTATGCATTCATGAAAAATGACTAAGTAAAGGAGGAGGTGGATAAGGAGAAATTAGGTAAGATAAGTGATGCAAGGGTAGAGTAAATTTTGAAAATGGAGGGGGGAAATGCCAAAAATGGAGAGGAAAGAGTGGTGATACTTTGGGCATATAACCTCTATTTTTTATTCTGTAAAATGTTGGAAAAACCTAACACATAAGGATGCCAAATGAGAGGATGATCATAAGAAATTTCCTTATTTTTGGTATTGTTTTTATTGGTATATTGTTGAAAAAATAAACTATCCCCATTGGCCTCACTGAAAAAGAACTGCAACATCGTAAACTAATTCTTAATTCATAAATACTTGTTGTGTCTTCATGATCAATAGGTGATAGTCATATGGCACTTTTGAAATTTTTAAATTTGGTCTCCACTTGATTAAGTATGAACTGGAATCACTCTAGTTGATGGGTGACTAAAAAAACACATCAACAAGAATTGAGCACCCAATAACTAATTTCAAGCCATCCACGGGGAGGGAAATAATAAACAATGCTCCTATAAAGTCCTTACATGAAGTTATGGAAGCATATTTGAGGAAAATTCCCCCATAATTGAGGATTGATACATTGGACCTCTATGTAACAAGCAGAGAGATTCATTCTCTCCAAAGGATGATGTTGTAGAGGGACAAATTCTCATGGTGCAATGACCAAAGAAAGATCTTGTGATATGGTTGGGTAGGGCGAAGGAAAGTGTTTATTGTGATCTAAATGCTACTATTGAGTATTACAAAGAAGAGGTTCAATGGTGGAAGCCAATTGGAACATCAAAGGTTAACAAAGAAGTGTATAAAATTATTTAAATAAAAAAAATAGCAATGGATTGTTGATTCAAAGGAAAATATGTTCATTGATGTTAATAGCATCATATGGGCATGGTCACCAATGGTAGGATGGATAGAAGAGAAAATAAAAATAATTGAGAAGGGCCTTACAACGATTAAGGCACAACAAGAATAGATGGAGCATAATGTTGAGAGTGGGAGTGATATTGATCAATGAGACTTTATTTAGATTAGAAAGTCCAAGTGTTGTGAGGACCATTGCGATCTGTGGAAATCGTTTGTAATGAAGGAAGGACTGTACAGTGTGCAGCACTAGATTTTGCATGAAGATGAATAAAGATTCCAAGCGGCAAATCTTTGTGGACGTAGCCTCGGGGAGGGGTGAACCACGGTATATCTATGTTTTGTGTGATTGTATGCAGTGTTTTTTATTGTATTTTCTTTAGTAAGGTTATGATGAACATGTTAAATGATAAAGGAAATAGCATTGTGCACTAAGAATAAATTAATGGCATCTATAGGATGGCTCTAAATAGATTAATGTTATAGCTAGTGTTTAGATCAGAATATTGTGTTACAATAAATAAATACTTGTCATTGAACACATCCGGCTATAATGGTTAATAAATTCCTATTAGAATAGTTATGACARTGGTCTRGAATAAGATCTAATGAGGGTTTGAAGGTTAACAATAAGTAGGTCAAATGCCTCTGAGAGATACACATCCCATCCCAGGGTTGCAGGCATATGAGTCATGCGACCACCCATAGAAGCCATCTCGAGTGAGACTGCGCAATGCACTATCTGTGTTGTGTTGTCTTCTGGTATCTAGAAGGACCGATAGTAGAAGGGTATGTTGGTAATATTATAGTTAGAACCCGGGTCATCCCAAGAGACCAAACCAACAACCTTGCAACAGTTAAGGTACAACAAGAACATATGGAGCATAATGATGAGAGTGGGAGTGATATTGATTAATAAGACTTTATTTGAGTGATGTGGCATTAAACATTTATTTAAAAGTACAACTATATAATACAATGATTGTTGCCACTTATTTTCATTTTATTGCATCTCTTCAATCTTGATATATTTAGCAAAGGGTGTCATAGTGATATTATGAATTTATATACAAGAATAGTATGTTGAAAATTGTACATTAATCTTGGATTTAGATATTAGATATGCACTCCAATGTTGGTGGCACATAGAATTATGTTGGCACTAGATATTAATAAATATCGTCCAAAAGAAAAGCTAATTAGGGGTTTAACATTGCCACAGATAGACCAAGGGAAGCCATGGGGTTTTTTTTATGGGGCCAACCAGGGCGAGTCATGGATATGTGGATTTGGGGTTATATTTTTCATAAATAATCAATATTACTTTCACATAGTGTATGCAGCAGGAGAAGGAACCAACAATCGGGTCAAATTATACACTTTTTGGGTCATGTTGAAGTTGGTAGTGGAAAAGGAGATCGCTTAGCTTCAAGTTTATGGGGATTCCAAACTTGTGATCAACAGGGCCAATGGTCGATGCAAGCTAGAGATTTTGGGCCTTATAAACAAAATGGAACGTATTAGTGAGTTACATGATACTATACATAATATTTTTTTGACTGTTTTGATCGTGAGTTCAATACTCAAGCAGATGCCTTATCTAAAGACGTTATGGCTCTACAAGAGGGGAGTCTGTGGATTGTGGAGCATAGAGAAAGTACAATCACTTCAATTTATGAATCTTTTTTGTTTTAGTATTCACAACCTTTAGGCTCAACAAGGTTAAATGTAGATGGAAGAATGGACTAACTCAGGCCATTTTTTTATGTTATTTTGACTAGAAAACTGTGGGATGTTTTTTGGAAAAATATATCAATAGAAGAGCACAAGTTTTTGTTTATTTCAAAGTTTTATTACATGAGTCCATTCAAGGAAAATCCAATGTATATTTGATTTATATCTCAAAAGTATCAATATGTGGATTTTTTCTCCAGGAAAAAATATATACGCATTAAAAAAAATCAAAATATCGAAATTTAAATACACATTGTATCAATTAGATATTAACACTTTTGGAATTGAAATTCACACATTTGGAATCAAAGTTGACACTTTTCTATTTCAAAATTCACATTTTTGGAATCGAAAATCGCAATTTTGAAATAAAAAACCACACTTTTTGGGATTGAAGTTATTTGAAATTCACACTTTTTAAATCAAAAATCACAATTTTCAAAATCAATATTGTTAGTTTCAAAACCTAATTTTTCACTTTAAAAATGCTAATATTAACAGTTTTGGGATTTAAATTCATAGCTTTTTAGTCTAGATTCAACCTTATTAATTCAAATTTAAAGAAATAGGGGTTTCAATTTATCCATTACATCTTCTTGTCTAGCGAATATCCTAACACCGAGAAATGAGGCAACAAGGTTCTTTTGTGTTCTTCTCTTGTCGTTTTTATTAGACAAACCCCAACTCAAAGTGAAGCACAATTGAGTCAACTTCATTCATTACCTCCTTTGGATCATAAACCTTAGTGCGTTTCCACATAGTCTATAATTTGAACTCTCTTGGTAAGTTCCTCCAATAGACCACCAATAGTGGACATCATAACCAAGGTCCATGGCACCGCTTTGAAAAATATAGTTTTTGGAGAAGAATAATAATAAAAACCATAACTTCTCCACAATGGCCCTCAAATCCATACCATGGTAAAATTTGATCGACACCCCTAGAAACCACACCCATTTGAAGATATCATCTCAAAGAGCATAGTTAGAGTTAAACAAGTTTGCCAATTTTTCTAAAACCATCCCATCTTTCAAGAAAAATACATGGGCCTCCTCTCAAAATTGCATTTTGATTGACATAATTTTCAAATAAATGAATAAAAACCTTATTGAAGAGGTGAAATATGAACCCTACCTCTAGCCATTTTTCCCATATCATGTCTATCCATGTAACCAATAAATAAATATGGGGTTTTGGCTCATAGAAATACCCTATCAACGCTCTATGAGCAAGTTCCTTTGCTCCTTCCACAATCCATTCCACAAAAGGTGGTAGCCTCATGCTCCTTCCACAATCCATTCCTTTTTTCTATATCAAATTGAATTCGAATTCGAATTCAAACTTGGTAACTATGGTTTGAAGATCGCTACGAGCAATGAAGACCGCAAGTTGTAGGTGGTAAACCAAAAAAATCTGATGTGGTTGCTTCTTGTGTGCAGTCTTTTTTTTTAATTGCTTTACCAAAATGTCGAGCAGGATGATCGAGGATTCAATGCCAAAACTGTGAGTTTTCACACTTTACACGATACAAAGACAACTCAGAACATCAATCAACATTTTCATTTCTCTGTGTTTCTTCTGAAACACACTTCTCATACAATATTTTAAGAGCATTCATTCTTAACAGATGCTAAAAGTGTTGCTTCTATGCCAACTTTCTTTTAGATTTAGTGTTTGTCTTCTCAAATCAAGTAACTTCTAACAAATGAAAAACAAACTTATACCCAACAATAAACAGAGGTCATGGTATGGAGGGAGATTACAACACCTAGGGTTTGTGTGCGTGGAGGCCAAACCATGTGAAAGTTGAAAAAACTTCACATTTGTTCAATATGAAAATTCAAGAGTAAGTAACAAAAAAATCGTGGATTGTACACATATGAGCAAATTGTTGGACCATTTTATTTGATTTGAGTATGATAAAAGACCATTAAAAATCTTGGGACGAACAAGTTCTTATGAAAAGCTGAAGCATTTAGGTTGAATCATTCAATTTGAATAGCTACAAACCATTGAGTCCATTGACAACTCATAAAATTTTAATAATATTTTTTTTGCCAAAATAAAAGACTTGTATAATAAATGTTGCCAGGAAAATTCTAATGTCAAAAAAATGCACATATTCCGGTGCTTTTAAACCAATCTTGATTTAGCCCTCAACAAAATAAGAAATAAAAACTGACCGTTTAGATTTCGTTATTCCAATCCTTTTCAAATGCTCCTTTAGAGTTTTCTGGTAGATGCAATCACCAATATGTTCTCAGACACAATTTTATTAATAAGGGAAAAAATATTACATCTAAGAAACATGAGGGTTATGGGCCAAAATCCACCTCACATGGAATAACAAATGAGTTTAAATACCTAAAAAAACTATAACAAAAAAAGATCGTTAACTAGAACTAACTGCAACTGACTAAGAGTGAAGGTATCTTTTACATTAATGTTTTATTAAATAAAACATGTATTCACTAACACCTATTTTGGACCATAATTCATAACATCTAAGTCACATGAAAAATGTTTGTTTTCTAGTAAGATGATATGCAAGCACGTGAGATAAGTGTTGATAATACAAAATTTTGCAGGTCAAACAAAAAAGTGTGAACAATATTATTGCTACAAATAGATAATTGTGCCGACGATAACAAAAATTACTATGTATTTTCATTTTTATCTCATTTAACATTGAGGGTGTTGACATTGTTGAAGTTGGATTCCTCCCCATGGGATACACACATGAAAACATAGATGGAAATTATGCGAGGTTATCAACTAAATTTATGTAAAAAGACATAGTTTAACTACCATAAACGATGGACACTTATAAAACATGTAAGGATCACAATCCATATGTCACGTATTTAATTAATGATTTTTTTTACTTCAAGAGATTCAGGGAATCACACCTTTTGCATGGTAACTCCAAGCTCATTAGTATCAAAGGATGTCAATTCTTCAAATTCCATCTCATTGATGACATGCCAATTATGCAATACAAATCCTCTCTTCAAGATGAAAACTGGTCACCTCTTATTAATATGTGGCTTTATTTTCCTGTTGGTAGTGCATACTTACCAATGGGATAGCCCCAATTATAAAATCTACAAGTAAGGAGACCCTATGATATACATATATTTCAATATGGAAGAAAGGGATAGATAAGGGAGGGGAACAATATTGGCATCCCAAAATAATTTACTAGGAGACTATATAAAATGCTTTGGACATATCCTTTCAAATAATTGTTGATATATTTTCCTATTAAGGACAAGAGACAACCTCGTAGGGTATTTTTATGGAAATTCAAAAAATACCCTCTGTGTTTTTAAAGAGGTGGTGCTCCTCTCACTCAGATAACAATTATGCCTAGATTTATAAACAAGGTTTGTATCATTCATCACACTAATGCCTGAGAATGCAATAAGAAAAGAACAAATTGAAAAGAAATAAATTAGTCCCTAACATTGTATCGTATCCATCTTCGTATCATGGCAAGACACGGTGATATGTCTGAAGCAAAACGAACAAAACAAAGAGCAGTAAAAGTTGGTCATTTCAAAGAACTTTATATGGTTTAGCAACTTTCATATCATATGGATGTAAAGGAAATTAATTCTCGATATTTCATGCTTAAAGAGAAGTCTAAAACCAAAAAAATCATGAGCCCCAAGATAGCTCTTTGTGGGATTTCAAAAATAAGTACAAATTGATTGTTCAATATCAAATAAAATATGTGCAATAACTCAACATAACACAATATTCCTGATATTTAAACAAGAAATAGGAAATGAATTCACCCAAGTGGGCTCAAATGAAGCTCGCATAAACCATGTATCAAGCAGAGGTAACCTGGAATACAAAAGAAGCAGTCAAAAATCGATCGTGTATACAGACAACATTCTAAATGACAAGACTAGATGATTGACAGAATGAGAAAGAATAAAAGTGAGGCAAATGCTTCAGACAAATGCTTGCACCCACAAAAGTGATAGTAGAGAAGAACCCGTGTGGCTTCTTTTTCATTCTTTAAATAAGAGGGAGCATCTCAAGCAAAACTTTTGTAACCATTTCTTTCGTTGTCAAGATTACGATGGATTAGTGACTACTTTCAATACATTGTTTAGTCATTCTTAAATATATTCACATAATGGTGCTATGATTATGAAAATATCAATTATTATTAAATTCCCTTTGTAAAATTGAACATATTTATCTGTGCCCCCCAACGGGGACCCACTTTAAGCATTCACAGATTTTCTTTAAATAGACCATTTTCAAAAAATAATTTGTTGCCAAGCCAGAAATAGCCACGAATTTGTTTTGATTTTTATGGCATGATAGTTATTATTTCAACCATGGAAACCATTTCCAGGTTCTTCTTCACAACTCTATCTTTCCAACGAGCTCTCGTTTTCTCAATTTGGACATCAAGATCAAACGTTATGGCCTCCGAGAGATAGGGACTCAACAATTGTTGATCTATTTTTCACATGAATTTTTGGCCCTTGATTTTGTAATTCTTCCCTCTTTATCCCACATGCATTGTGGGAGAGTTCTCATGTCATGTTTATAATCAAAATGGCATCCCATATTACTTGTGTGTAAATTAGAGAAAGTCATGGAACCTTGTGTATCTTGTGCATAGAGTATTTTTTGGTCACCACATCACTCCCCAGTAATCCATGTCCAAACCATGACTTCCAAGTGTTACTCAAGAACAGGTCCACTTCAATGCAACATGTCTAAATTTCAAGGGGTTAAATGTGGGTGTGATTTGAGTGACGCAGAAATCTGGGTGCAATTTGAAGATTGCATAAATGTGGGTTGTGGGAGATGAAGGGATGAGGTGACGAGAGGTATTCTGCATTCATGAGAAATGCCTAAGTAAAGGAGGAGTTGGATAAGGAGTAATTAGGTAAGGTAAGTGATGTGAGGGTGGAGTAAATTCCAAAAATGGAGGGGGCGGATGCCAAAAATGGAGAGGAAAAAATGGTGATACTTTGGTCATATGACCTCTATTTTTTATTTTGTAAAATGTTGGAAATTTTTGACACATAAGACTACCCAATGAGAGGATGATCACAACAAATTTCCTTCTTTTTGGTATTGTTTTTATTGTTATATTGTTGAAAAAATAAATCATCCCCATTGGACTCACTGAAAAAGAATTGCAACATCATAAACTAATTCTTAATTCGTAAATATTTATTGTGTCTTCATGATCAATAGGTGATAGTCATATGGCACTTTCGAAATTTTTAAATTTGGTCTCCACTTGATTAAGTATGAACGGAAATCACTCTAGTTGATGGGTGACAAAAAAACACATCAACAAGCATTGAGCACTCAACAACTAATTTATAGTCATCCATGGGGCGTGAATTAAGAAACAATGCTCCTATAAAGTCCTTACATGAAGTTATGGAAGCATATTTGAGGGAAAATGTCCCCACAATTGAGGATTTCTACATTGGACCTCTATGTAACCAGTAGAGAGATCCATTCTCTCCAAAGGATGATGTTGTAGAGGGACAAATGCTCATGGTGCAATCACCAAAGAAAGATTGTGTGATATGGTTGGGTAGGGCGAAGGGAAGTGTTTATTGTGATCTAAATGCTACTATTGGGTATTACAAAGTAGAGTTTCAATGGTGGAAGCCAATTGGAACATCAAAGGTTAACAAAGAATTGTATAAAAATTATTTAAATAAAAAAATAACAATGGATTGTTGATTTGAAATAAAATGCGTTCATTGATGTTAATAACATCATATGGGCATGGTCACCAATGGTAGGATGGATAGAAGAGAAAATAAAAATAATTGAGAAGGGCCTTGCAGCGATTAATACACAACAAGAACAAATGGAGCATAATTTTGAGAGTGGGAGTGATATTGATCAATGAGACTTTATTTGACTGATGTGGCATTAAATATTTATTAAAAAGTACAACTACATAATACAATGATTGTTGTCACTTATTTTCATTTTATCGCATCTCTTTAATCTAGATATATTTAGCAATCGGTGTCATAGTGATATTATTTATTTATATACAAGAATAGTATATTGACAATTGTACATTAAACTTGGATTTAGATACTATATATGCATTCCAACGTTGGCAGCACATAGAATTAGGTTGGCACCTAGATATTAATAAATCTCATCTAAAAGAAAAATTGATCAGGGATTTAACATTGCCACAGATAGACCAAGGGAAGCCATGGGGTTTTTTTGATGGGGCCAACTAGGGCAAGCTAGGGATATGTGGAGTTGGGCCTACATTTTTCATAAATAATCAATATTACTTTGAGATAATGTATGCAGCGGGAGAAGGAACCAACAATCGAGAAAAATTATATGCTTTTTGGGTCATGTTGAACCTAGCAGTGGAAAAGGGGATCGCTTAGCTTCAAGTTTATGGGGATTCCAAACTTGTGATCAACTAGGCCAATGGTCGATGCAAGCTAGAGATTTTGGGCCTTATAAACAAAATGGAACATATTAGGGAGTTATCTGATACGATACGCAACATTTCTTTTGACTGTGTTTATCGTGAGTTCAATAATCAAAGAGATGCCTTATCTAAAGACGCTATGTCTCTACAAGAGGGGAGTGTGTGGGTTGTGGAGCATATAGAGAAAGTACAATCACTTCGATTTCTGAATCTTTTTTGTTTTAGTATCACAACCTTTAGGCTCAACAAGGTTAAATGTAGATGAAAGAATGGACTAACTCAGGCTGTTTATGTTATGTTATTTTGACTGGAAAATTGTGGGATATTTCTGGAAAATGTATGAATAGAAGAGCACAAGTTTTTGTTTATTTCAATGTTTTGTTACATGAGTCCATTCAAGGACGGTCCAATGTGTATTTGATATCTATCTCAGAAAATCAATATATAGACTTTTTTCTCCAAGAAAAATTATATACACATTAAAAAAATCAAAATATTGAAATTTAAATACACATTGTATCAATTAGATATTAACACTTTTAGAATTGAAATTCACTCATTTGGAATCAAAATTGACACTTTTCTATTTCAAAATTCACATTTTCACAATTTTGAAATAAAAAACCACACTTTATGGGATTGAAGTTATTTGAAATTCACACTTTTTAAAGCAAAAACCACACTTTTGTAAATCAATATTGTCACTTTTAAAACTTAATTTTGCACTTAGAAATCCTAATACTAACAGTTTTGGAATTTAAATTCATAGTGTTTTAGTCTAGATTC
>JZKD02S1275557.1:0-12115 GCA_000966675.3 Picea glauca | reverse complement strand
CCATGAATTTTATGCTTTAAACGTTGACTGAGTCGGCTACTAAACACCCATAATTTTTCCCTAAACTGATTGACTGAGTTGTCGCTTTATAACCATGAATTTGTCTTTAAAAAAAAAATTCAAATGGTTACCCTCATTGTCGACGATTGCCCCTTTTTCTGAAGACTGCAATATCACTGTATTTTCTGGTGAATTGCCCTGGGTTATGACTGCGTTTTTCCCTTGATACCTGGGGTTGGGCCTATAGCGGAAAATTACCATTGCCATTTGTTAGGACAAAAATCGTTCCTTGATTCCTGCGTTTTCATTGCTTGATTATCACCTGCTTTTCATTTTAATGACGACATTTAAATTTTGGTAGTTTACCTTTTTATTGTTTAGGGCGTGTACCAAATTACAGCTGGCTATTGCACATTTAATAGCATTTAACTCCAAGCTAATGTAATGGAAGACGCTAATACACAACACCTTGTCAACATTTTATAGACAGTCTTTAAATGGACTTGCTAATTAAGTTATCCTCACGATTGAATAAGAATGGATTGTAATGTCAACACTTGATGTATGGTATTGTACAGTTGTCAATGATTTCAGTTAAGGAATCATAAAATGTCATATAGTCGATGATGGATATTATAATAGTATGATAATGAGTGCATCTATGAGCGATACACCTTTTTCCATTCTACCCCTTATTTTAAATGGTGATAAATGAATGGAAATGATTTCATTTAGTTGGGAATAATTTAGGGAAAATGGGAGTTTTTATGGGGCTTCAATGTCAATGAAATGGGAGATTGGGAACGAGGAGATTAGAATGAGTTTGGTATAGAAAGTTTTAAGGTAAAATTTTGTTATTTTTATAAATTTTAATTCTCTATTTTGTTAAATTCACATGTAAATCCTATTATTTCATTATCACAAACACTTGACACCTGACACCTAAGTTATTACAAATATTTTATTAATCGTTAGGTAACTGATATGTTAATTACCTGGTCATATTGCTATAGCGATGTTAGTAGTTAGCAGTTTCCATCTCAATAATAATAGACAGTTAGTATTGATGGTTCGGTCAATGTAGCTAGACTACATGTTGATATTAAATAATTCATGAGTGCTATAATAGTAGCATCCTACTTTTAGATTGTTAATATGATCATTCAAGTAAATAGCTAGTTGGACAGAGATGTGGATTAATATAGAAATGTCCATTTAGGTGGTAATAAATATTAAAATTAGTAAGGTGAAAAAAGACTAGATTGCAAACTTTAGACTTGCTAATTTATATATGTAATTGATATTAGTTGGATTTATAGATATTGCCTAACTGAAACTAGGCTCGGTAAATTTGAGTCATAATTCATGTCAAGTTCAATGAGTAACTCATTGACTGATGGAATTTAGACTGGTTAATTGATCTGTAATTAACGCCAAATTAAACTATAGATATTGACCTTTCAGCCTTGATTAATGGTTGGTTGGTGATGAAGTTGTTTTTAGCTTGCGCTTCCCATTGAGGGTGTGGTTGTTCATTATAAATAATGTTTGTACTTAGTTTTTTGAACATTTAATGTGCTCGGTTGCTCACTGTAAGGGTTCTAGTTACTTGTGTGATAAATTTTGGGTGCGTTGGGTTGTTAGGATGATTGTCTTTAGCTTANCTTCTGCATTGGTGCTCTTGAAGATGTCCTTCGGCAACTGGCGTTCCATCTTCCCTCCTGCTTGCTAATCTTTGAGAATTCACCAGTAGCTCCTAGCCAACGCTAGGGGTATTCTTCCCCCCCTGAGATGCAAAGGGGCCACACACACAAACCAAAAACCCTCTATCTCCCAGCTTGCCTTGCAATGTAGATCCAACACTCTCTCTCAAGTTGGGTACCCAACTCTCACAAGTAAAACCAATAAAAAATTATGCAACATAAACTTACCAATCACCCCTATGTTTTATTTTTTCCCTTTTTACCATTTTCTTTATAGGAGTTTCCTTAATGACACGTTCCCACTTGCACATTTAAGTCACTTTTTAATTAGATAATTTAGAATTATTTCCCCCTTACACTTGTCACCCTTTCCCTAAGTTGCACAAGTAATTCCACATTTTATTTTAATTAAATTCAATTTCTCTCACCTTTCCTAAAAGTGCTCCTTAAATCACTCCTAGTTGTCTCATTATTCCCCTTATTCTCAGTTAATGTCTGACACCTTACTAAATCTGAGTTGAGTTATAATAGGATTCTTCTCCTAGTTAACTAGTGGTAGATAGACTCTAGATTCCTTTCTAAGTGTACCCTATTCTCTCATCCTTAATTCTTTCTTATTCAAAACTCCCTTTTAATATTTCTTTCACACATGTGCCTTATCCATTCTTTATATATATTTCACCTTTTTCTTAAATCTTAACTTGATTTTACCCCCCCCCTTTTTAATTAATTTAGTTAATAATTTAGTGTTAGCTTCCTTACATTAACTTAGACTTAGGCTTAGACTTTATTTGGGGTTTACAATTACTAAATTCATTCTTTTAATTAATTAATTAATTAATCTGAGAGTGCTTAATGTTTTTTTTTTGAGGTTTAAAATTATTCTTTTCAAGGCTTTTAGGCAACCTAGATTCATTGACTCAATTTTTATTTACGCAATGTTCTCTTCAAGATGCACTCCATGCTCCAAGGATGCCACTCGCCATTGACTAGTTTTGGTAGTTTTCAAACCCCTGGAGTCGTCACTCCATTTGGATGACCTTGTGAGAGACTAATGGCTTCTAAGGAATAATGAACCTACCTTATTGCATGTTTGTTAGAAATCTTCGTGAGAGACTGTATCCATCTTTGTTGACGACATCTTGGACCTCTCGAACTAGGTAATCATTAACTTGCAATTCTAGCCACAACGAGAGTGCTAGTAGGTTTTGACAGAGACGCTGCCACACCTCTCACTCAATATCTGGTCTATGTGCACAACCTCCTTATGTGAGTCATATTAGAAAGCATTCGTCAACATGCATCCATCAATTAAACAATGTCAATAATTCATATACAAAGTCATACTATAATCAATCATATGCCACATATGCATAAATGAAATTCTCAAACTAATACAATCCACTCCCTGACTCAATCCAGAGTCCAAGGAGGTCCATTGATGCCCTCAACATCCACAATCTATCAATGTACTGCACACTCAGGGAAATGTCGTCAATAACATCTGTCGATACATATATATCAAATAAAATTAGATCATAATCCATCAAAATCATCATAATAATCCATAGACGAAACAATTAACCATGTACTATAACCAGATCACTTGCACACAAGTGTCCTCAAAGAATAGGTCGATAACATGTGCTCGCAAGAGAAGGATGTTACATACACCCCCTCTTGTTTTAAACTTTGTCCCAAAGTTGTATAGCATATAAAAATGCAGTAAATAAAGTATCTAACAAGATCTATATGTCTAATACATCAAACAAGTAAGGAAACTGTTGGCGCATATAATATGCATCCTCCCAAGTAGCCGAGTGTGGATGATAATTGTCCCACTGAACCTTGACCTGATCGATTGTTCGATGTTTTAGTTGGTGAATGCGATGGTCCATAATGCGGATTGGCTACGCCGTGATTGCACCCTCGTCTGACACCTTCAAGGAAATCATGCCAATCAAATGTGTAGGATCACTAACATAATGTCTCAAACTAGATACATGAAAAACATCATGCATGTGCCTCAAAGAATCAAGGAAGGCTAGTCGATAAGCCACAAATCCTTTATTTTACACAACTTTGAAAGGTCCCACAAACCTAGGAGAGAGTTTAACACCCTTTCCAAACTTTATAGAACTCTTGTGTGGTTTCACCCACTAGAAAACTTAGTCACTAACTTCATAATTGCGATCAACACGATGCGCATCAACATAAATCTTTGTCTTATCGATTTCATTCATTCTTCAATTTATTGGATCACTTCTAGTCCAACCAGGACCCTATCCTTAAGTCGATCCCAGCTCAATGGCTTCCAACATGGTCACTCGTAAATAATTTCAAATGGTGTCGTATTAATGGTACTTTGATAGCTTTTGTTGTATGTAAAATATACCAGTGGCAAGAACTATTCCCAATGTTTTTGTTGGTCCATCACATACATAAGCAACATATCTTCCAAAATTTGGTTCATTCTTTCTGTCTTCCCATCTGTCTCAGGGTGATATGTTGTACTAAAGTTTAGTTGTGTCCCCAAGGCCTCCTGGAAACTGGTCCAAAAACATCATGTAACCACCAATCCTCTATCGGATATGATCCTTTTTGGCATGCCATGTAACCTCACAATCTCGCGGATAAAAACTCTAGTTATGTATGGTGCTTGATATGGTGTATGCACATGGATAAAATGTGCACTCTTCATTAGATTTTCAAGTACCACTAAAATAGAGTCATGCCTCCTTGTCATCAATGAAAATCCAACAATAAAGTCCATCGAAATGACCTCCCATTTCAATTATGGGATAGCATGTGGTTGTAATTATCCTGCCAGATGTCTATGTTCAGGTTTCAGTTGCTGAAATTATAGACATCGCACCATGTAACTAACTATGCTTGCTTTCATTCATTTCCAGAAAAATAAGGGCTTAAGGTCTGCCCTCATCTTCATGACTCCCAGATGAGCCATGTATACTTCTCTATGAGCTTCACTTTGTTGTTTTTATTCATATGAGATATGATCGATGTATTATTACAATGATGAGTTTCCCATATATAGGAAACATATGGTGACCATCCATGGAAGGATGTGTCCCTTGAATAATCAATAACTATTTTTTATTATCATTTACTTTATTATATATGATATTTAATAATCAATAATCATATTATGAATTATTATTCTAAGAAAATGTCTTCCCTATGTTTCCCAAACATCAACAGTCCCTCTCAACAAGGGAGACATTTTGCATCATGCCAAGTTTGTATTTTAAGTATACAAATTTCACCCTAGACTCATGACACTTGTACTTATGTTTTGGGAGACGTCTCTCTCCCACCTGAACCAAGGAGAAACTCCTTATACGACTTTCCCTTTTGAGCCAATTGACTCTCTATGAGATCAGGATCACTCTAGGTCCACATGTAATAACATATAGCATCTTGAGTATTTATCATTCCTTGTCAAATAACCATGACTAAGACAAAGACCACGTCAGGATCTTTCACCACAAGTACACACTTGTGAGTGAATGTCATCCCAATGCTAACTGACACATGAAAATCACTTCAAGCACCTCTAGTCTATATTATTCCTTTTCATGATCAAGGAAGGACTACATTCAGGCCCATTTACCACAAGTGCACCTTTATGATAAATGTATCCTATCTCCCTTGGTCTACAGCCCAATCTAGGAGAAGTTACACCTGATGTTGAAACATCAACACTCCCTCTTATCTAGGGATGTATTTTTCCATATTAGTACACAACTATTGTCCATAGACATGCAGTCTCTTCCATTGTTACACAACCACCATAGTAGAAAAAGTTTTGTCACACATGGCACTCCTATGTCAAATTCTAGAGGTTACTCCCTCTAGGAACACGTAGGGTCAACTCCCCATAGTGTGTGACGTCAAGGGTCAAATCCCTTGACATGTCCTCATGTTCTCTCCACATGGAACGTTGGGCTATAATCCCAAATGCACTTATCCCTTTTTGAATAAGTGTCCCACTTATCCCTTCTCGAATAAGTGTCCTCACAGATCAACTCAGCTCAATTCACAGAGGAGTATGATCTGGAGAATTTTTGTCACACATGGAACTCCCATGTGGAATTCTAGAGGCTACACCCTCTAGAAACACTAGGGTCAACTCCCATAGTGTGTGACATTAAGGGTCAACTACCTTAACATTTCCTCATGTGCTCTCCACATGGAATGTGTCCTCATGTTCTTTCCACAAGGGACGTTGGGCTATAATCCAAAACACACTTATCCCTTCTTGGATAAGTGCCCCACTTATACCTTCTTGGATAAGTGTCATCATATATCAACTCAACTCGGTCACATAGGAGTACACTATGGATGATGTCTCAGGAAGTTGAAAATATCAACACTCCCTCTCAGCAAGGGAGGCATTCTCTGCCACGCCAAGTTGGCCATGAAAGTACTTGAACTTCATCCTGGTTTGGTAAGAACATCAACAACCTGCTCATCTGTAGGAAGGTACTGCACCAATACTTCCTTCCTCTGCACAATGTCTCAAATGTAATGGTACTTGATATCAATGTGGTTCGATTCATCATGAAACACTAGATTATCTGAGATATTCACACAACTTTGGTTACCATAATGAATACTAGTGGAACCCAACACATGTTCGGATAAATCTGTAAGGACATTGCGAAGCCACACTGCTTCATGGACTGACATAATTAATGCAATGTACTCTGCTTCTGCTATGATGAAAGCCACATAAGTCTGTTTCCTGCTACACTGGGAAACCATGGAAGATCCCAAAGTGAATCAACATCTGAAGGTTCTCTTTTTGTCCACTACGCTCCATGCCCAATTAGAGTCAATATATTTCTTCCATATCATATCAATACTTGAAGTATATCTCAGACCATGTCCAACTGTGCCTCGCAGGTATCTCAACACATGATACGCAACAATCTAGTGTGTCTATATTGACTGACTCATAAACTGGATAAGTGCACTCACTGCATATAAAAAATTTGATCTGGTGTTAACCATATACATCAATTATCTAATCATCTGTCTGTACAGAGTCAAATCAATTTCATCAAAATTATAAGAAGACACACTTAGTTTCTTCAGATTCGTCACCAATGGTGTAGCCACGAGCTTCAAGTTCAGTATCCAAAACTTCTTCAATACCTCAACTGTGTACTTCCCCTGACTCAGGAAGATCTCATAAGTTCTCTGCCACACCTCTAGTCCCAAGAAGTAGTGCATCATACCAAGGTCCTTAATCTCAAACTTAGAGGCCAATGCATACCTGCATTCAACAATAGGGCTCTCTGTATCGGTGAGGAATAAATCATCAACGTAGAGGACCAAAATCAGGGACTCATCATTAACAAAATTTTAGTATAGGCTGGGATCAACAACACTTTTTCTAAAGCCCAAAAAATCATAAGGTGTCCATCAATCCTCACATACAAAGATCGAGGTGGTTGCTTGAGGACATACAAGGCCTTCTTCAACATGCACACATGATACTTCTTCTCATGTATCAAAAAACCATCTGGTTTCTCTATGTATACTTCTTCCTCAATATCTCCACTGATAAAGTTTGGCTTTGCAGCCATTTGATGTACTCTCCAACCAATGGATGATGAAAGGGAAATAATCATCTAGATATAAGTGTATCAAGCAACAGGAGAAAATGTATCCTCATAATCTATTCCCTCCATCTAAGAGAATCCTCTAGAAAAACAATATCATTTTCTGCCTCTCGATGCTCCTGTCAAATATGTGTTTGATCTTGTAGATACATTTGGAAGTCACTGCAAACTTCCCCTCATGTCTTAGAACACTATCCCACACATCATTCTTCATTATGGACTGATACTCCTCCATCATGGCATCTCTCCATATTGGATGACTAGTTTCCTCCTCATAACATGAAGGTTTAGAATCAATGATGTGGCTCATAGCTATGACATAGAACGAATATCTAGAAAAAAAATATCATTTTGTGCCTCTCGATGCTCCTGTCAAATATGTGTTTGATCTTGTAGATACATTTGGAAGTCACTGCAAACTTCCCCTTGGGTCTCAGAACAATATCCCACACATAATTCTTCATGATGGACTGATACTCCTCCATCATGGCATCTCTCCATACTGGATGACTAGTTTCCTCCTTATAACATGAAGGTTTAGAATCAATGATGTGGCTCATAGCTACAACATAGAAAGAATATCTCTGAGGTATATTTATCTCTCAGAAGGTACCATATTTTCCTGTCTCTCACTCAATCTGTCTCTAACCAAGGATGTAGATCCAATATTCCTTCAAAGACTCACTGTACCCCATAAATGTACCCTTTCTACCTGAAGGGTCTAGTTTGGTCTTTTTTCTCCTTGAGTACATGAATGTATACTAAACACCAAAATATCCTGAAGCATACAGCCTCAGTCTTCACTCCAGTGAAGGCCTCCTAGGGAGTCATGTTCGTCAAGGACTTATGTTCTGAACATACACTACAATCATGGATTCCTCTACCCATAGAAACATAGGTAAATTTTGATCTATTCTTCCTCTCTGCAACCCCATTCTGTTGAGGGTTGTAAGGAATGATGTACTCCTTCTTGATCCCGGACTTAAACATCTCTAGGACATGTCGAGGTTCCCTCATGGAACCAATGTCCCCCAAGACATATCAAGGTTTCCTCGTGAAACTAAAATCTTGGTTCCTTCATCTAGTAATCCACTGATTACTCTAGAATCAACTAGTAGCATACTATTACTACCATGCCATCGGTAGCTCAAATCATCTGCCATGTTATTTATGACTATGCTACAATCAACCAATAGCACACAACTACTACAATGTCATCCAATAGTACACACTTGTTTCCAAGCCATAGTAGTACACAACTATTGTCCAATGGTACACAACCACTGCCATAGTCTCACAAATACATAACAATCCACTAGTAGCACATAGCTACTAGCATGTTGCCCAGTGGTACACAACCACTTCCATATTCTCCATGACCATGTTTTGATGTTTCTCCTCTCCTAGTAGTCTTGTTTACCCCTAGATACCTCACATGGCATAGGAAAGACTACGACCATATCCTCATTCACACATAGCCACCTCACATGGCATAGACAAGGCTAAGATGTAAGTATTATTCACACCTAGCCACCTCACATGGATTAGGCAATACTTGTACCCAAATGAGCATTACTCCCTCAGTCACCTCACATGACTAATTAGGGAAACCCTTGTCTAGAGGGGTTATTTGACTAGAGGAGAGAAAACACCACACCTCCCTCTTAATGAGGGTGGACATTCTAGTGATCATTTGTGATCTAACATCTTAACATCGCCACCTATGTAGTATATATTCATGTGGATATGTTATATATGCCAACAACATTGTACATTGTACTTATATATTCCAGCAAAATATCAGACGACTTGACATCTCCATGGATTATTGATGTCTCCATAGATTATACATAAATTGAATGCCAAATTTCTCATGCTAATGGAAGTTACTTCTGTCGAATGACTAGAACTGAGGACCCATCTCCTCTAGAAATGTTCACTTGCATCGTTATCTTGAATGGACTTGTATTCAAACGAATATACTACCATATTTAACCAAAACCGAGCACAATTACTGGATAAATGGTTGGGCGAGTGTTCTCCATTCACTGGCATCTCTATTTATGCATAAAAGACTGCCATGCCTCCATGGTGTCTTGCAACCATGCCTCTTCTTAATTTTTGTATCTTGGAAGAATCAGTTTCTTGTGGATGGCTTCTCTGATCAACACACCAATAGCATATCACTACTCCAAACCTTCTAAAGTTTGGTTTACTGCAGAAAGAAATTTATCGACACAGATCTCATTCTACACAAGTATGTACACGCAGGGTTGTCTCCTCATGGGTATGCACTTGCATGCATCCAATGCTATTACCATCCTTTCCTCTCCACATGATATCTTTGGCAGATGCTCCACACAGTTAGCACCAGTCTACAATGCTCTAGACTTCACATTGAATAGAAAAATCCACTCAGTTTTATGCCACATGGTTAGCACATGCCTGGCATGTATATTCGATCCCACATAGAATGTATTACTCACACACTCTTCTCTCAAATACATAGAGGATTAATTCACTCTCCTCACACACACCTCAATAATCTTTGTGAACTTCACGAGTTGTGGCTGTAATGTCTTCTCTTAGGATTTTGGGCCCTCCCGTGAGGGAGTTATCCCAGTCCCACTCCGATACCATGTTGTTTTTCTTCATATGAGATATGATCGCTGTATTGTTACAATGATGAGTGTTCCATATATAGGAAACATACGGTGACCATCCATGAAAGGAAGTATCCATTGAATAATCAATAAATATTTATTATTATCATTTACTTTATTATGTATGATATTTAATAATCAATAATCATATTATTAATTATTATTCTAAGAAAATTTCTTCCAGATGTTGTCCAAACATCAACACGCTTAAGATCAAATTCCTTAATTTGTCGTTAGGTAGTATGTAAATCATGTTATTATACCTCATCAGTCCATCATTGTCCAATGTATAACCTTCAAACCTTGGCACCATCATGGTGTCTTGTTTGATATTGTCCTTAACTTCTTTGTACCAGTCATCATCGATCTGCATAGCTAGAATATTTTCTCCAAGATTCGTTTGAAGAGGTATTACCGAGAAAATGCGTGGTCTCCGACTCAACACATCGACCAGTATGTTTACCGTAACTTTTATGTAAGAAATCTCGAAGTTGTATTTTCTAAGTAGTTCTGACCAACACCTTTGTCGCGCATTCAGGTCACTCTACATAAATATGTGTTGCAATCCACAATGATCTGTTTTTAATTCAAATTTTCGTCCAATCAGATAGTGTCTCCATACTCTCAAGGAATATATAATTTCCAATAACTCCAAATCAAGCATAGTGTATTTCTCCTCATGATTCTTAATTTCCTTGAGATGTAAGCGATCACTCAACCGTTTTGCATCAATACTCTACCTAAACCTTCCTTGGATGCCTCCATGCATGCCAAGAATTCCTTGTCCATATCAGGGACCTTTAGTATCGGCTCTATTTTCAAAAACTCATTAAGCCTTTGAAATGATTCCATGCATTTATCGGTCCATAATAACTTCTTATTTTTCTTCTTCAATTCCGTGATTGGATTTTCTATCTTCAAAAAACCTTCGACGAACCATCGGTAATATCCTGCTAAACTCATAAAGCTGCATACTTTTGGTACTTTTGTTAGCACAGGATATTCCATAATAACCTCTACCTTCTCTGGATCTACATCGATGCCTTCAATGGATATAACATGCCCTAAGTAATGAATCCTTGATTGGTAGAAGGAGCATTTCGATAGTTTCTCGTAATACTTTTTTTCCTGTAAACACTATAGTACTAAGCACAAATGTTCATCATGTTCTTCTGTCGTCCGAGAATATATCGATATGTCATAAATGCATACTTGAACAAACTTGTCCAAGTATTTTTGGAACACCCCCTTCATCATGCTCATGAATACCCCTAGGGCATTTGTCAGTCCAAACAGTAAAACGATAAACTCGTAGTGTCTGAACCTCATCTTGAAGACGCTCTTAGGGATATTTTCCTCTTTAATTTGTAACTGGTGATAACCTGATCTCAAGTCAATATCTTAGAACACTGTCATGAATTTCATTTGATCAAAAAAATCATCTATTCTTGGCAACAGATATTGGTTCTTAATCATCGCCTTGTTCAATTGACAGTAGTCAATAAAAATTCTCCATGACCCATCCTTCTTTCTTATGAAAATAACAGGTGCAACCCAAGGTGATACACTTGGTTGTATAAGCCCCAATTCCAACAAATCCTTCAATTGAATTTTCAACTCCTATAACTCAGGCATTGACATTCGATAAGGTGTTCTTGCTATTGGTTTAGTTCTAGGTTTCAAGTCCATTGTAAACTCCAACTCTCTTTTGGGCAGAAAACCTAGTAACTCTTCTAGGAACACATCAGCAAACCCTCATACTACCATAAGGTTCTCTAATCATTCCGCCTTGCCATTTTCATTTAACACTAAGACTACATATAAATTGAATCCCTTGTGCATACTCTTCTGTAGCTGTAGGGAAGAAATGAACCTCAAGGAAACTCCGTGGTTTCTTTCTATGATCACTCTTCTATATCCCTCATCGTCGTTCAAACTCAACCATTTCATCTTAAAGTTAAGTATTGCATCATGCGATTCAAACCAGTCCATACTGATCACTATCTCATAAGATCCTAAGATTGTGAAATATAGTTTGGCCTTTATGATGCAGGAGCATCGCTCCACCTCAGTAATGTGTCAGCATTCCAGCACATCAAAG
>JZKD02S1275535.1:0-12115 GCA_000966675.3 Picea glauca | reverse complement strand
TCAATGGGCTGAAGGTGGTAGTAATACACATGCTTTCCATAATCTCATGAGTTTCGGTAGTGTTGCAAGTCCAAGAGCCTCTCCACCACACCAAGGTTGATCGAGTGTAAATCTAATTAGTAATAATATTTTGTGATCCATGTGTGTTAATTGTAGAGGACACCACTATTGAGTATGGTTGTGATCACCAAAGGCAAGAGTGGTAGAAATATCCCAACCTATAGGTATGGGATTGAATTATATGTAGAAAGAATGGTCATGGGCTTTAAGTTTCCTCACCTCATTGAGCTTGAGTCCTACCCTATTGATTAAACATTTGTTTGTGGAGTCGAGAGCACAACTGGCTCAACACTTGGGCTTATATGAGTTAAAGGTTACAAGTACCTTGCATTTAAGTATTTAATTGTTGGTTATATTGCTTGATATTATAATTATATCTTATTTATGGGCATATGGTGTGCCCCTTTATCTTGTGTACTTGTTATATATACTTTTGAAGTAACACTTTGATGCCCTGACTTTGAAGGGAAGTATCCCTTGTTAGAAAGGGAGGATTGTGACACCCCTTATGCATTATGCTTGAGTACGATGGTTGCAAGAGATGTGTTTTGGTCTCATCATCCTGTTGATTGGTTTGTGAGTGATGATTGATTATGTTAGACTTATATGATTGTGTTACTTATGGATGAAGGGTACTAATGACATGTATATGCATTGTAATTGATATGATATATTGCTATGCTTCAAGATGATAATGCATATGCATTGGTTTTAGTGAACTAACTTGTGACGAGTTGAGACATTGATGATGGATGGGGGAATAATGTCCAAGGTTATGGCTCATGATCCAACGAGGAAGACCACCTTGATTTTTTGTTAGGAATCCTTTGGAAAGGAAAAAGACTTGAAAGTGACCATCAAAATAAACTAGAATGAAAAGGGGAAAATGAAATAAGTTGTAATTTACTTTTACCTTCCCTAGGACACTTCTAAATTCACTTATAAGTTTAATTTCTCCCTAGATGAGTTAGTTGGGGGAAGGGTAAAGTGGTCACACTTGACAACCACTTGAGAAAGTTTTAAAAGGGGGAGATCTCCTTTCCAAAGGAGAACCTCGAGGGGAACTTATGGTGATTTATGTTATTATGGTTCATGGGTCCTTGGGACACCATTGTCGAGGGGTTGAAAGTGGTAATAAGATCCTTGCAGGACAAAGGGAGGCACCACTTTCAAGGGAATTTTGTTGAGGGGTTGTAAAGTGGTAGTAAGACCCATGTCAACTTCACTTTCTACAAATTCCTATCCTTTAAATCACAATTTTTATCATTGTCATCCCTGCTAACAAATCATCCACTTGGAATCATTTTATGCCTTAGATCCCTTACCCTACTTCCCCCAATATGTCCCCAATGTACTCCAAGAATCATTTTTTATCATTGGAGTTCTTTGCATAAGTTTTCAAGTGGAAACAAATCTACTTTCCTGGTGCTCAACTTTCTTTAATAGCAAGTAATTGTCTACCTACTAGTTTCCCTTAAGGTCATTATCTACTTAAGTCCAATGTGATCCTACTTCTCTCAAATAGCTTCTGGTGCATATAGTCTCCTAGACATCATTCAATGCCTAGATTTCCTATAAGACAACATTTAGTGCCTAGAGTCCCCTAGACAATTTTAGGTGCCTAGAGTACTCAACAAACACCTAATTCCAAGTAGACTTGTTACTTTGGGTCTTACACCTAACTTTTCTGAGCGTATCTAATCCCCATTGTGTTGCATTGTGCACTATTGTCTTAGATAGGAACTTCCATCTCCATTTGAACAATGTATGTTTCCATACCTACACATCTTCAAAGAATATGCCAAAACAAAGAAATATACCCTACCTATCTTGTTTACCTCTGGTCATTCTTTCCCTTCTTGTCTTGGTTTTTCCCTCGATTTGAATTTTTTCCTTTGTTTGATCTATCCAATTATTTTGTTTGTAGAGTTCCCCTTTCTACTTTATGCTCATATCCAAGACATGTCCTCCTGATGTCTTTACCCTTCAAAGCTTGCAACAATCAGAAACTATGTTAAGTCTCACTCATTGTCCTTGGCATGCCCCCCGGAACTCATTTTTAGCAATTTCAAGCCGTAGTGTCATAAAACACAACCAAATGTCTATGAGTCCAATCAAAATGATTTAGAAATATTTACTAGCAAATAAGTGCCCACAAGTTTGTCTAGAATGCTCCCCAAAATATTGAACCACTTAGTCATGTGCACCTCGAACATAATTGCAACCACTAAGGAAAGCACTTAACGCTATTAAATCACATATTTTTACTAATCAAATAGATATGCATTTCATGAATAAAACATTACCATTTCCCATTCATCATCATAATAATACATAAAATAATGTCGCAAGGAAACAATTGCTCACAACCGAGGGAAAACCCACTTTGAATTGTCTTCATTGTAGAGCAAAAAATAAATGTTTATTGATAGAACCATTCAAATAAGCATCTTCGTCCCCAATTGAATATTGTTCACAAAAGGAGAGGAGGAGGTTGAACGAGTACACATATTTATCTCACAACCAATCAACCATTATATTAGTGGGGGTCACACTTCCATTAACATGATGACCTGCAAGGAAATTTTGAAGTCATAATAACATGATAAGAGAGGAAATTGTTATGCAAGAACCTGTGATTTGGATTTTGTACTTGGTTGAGAAGAATTATTGGTTTCCCTAATCTTTTCTGTGTGGATGAACGGGTTGGGAGTGTACCTAACCAATCATGGGTAATTATTCTCATATTGTGCCTAGCTCCTTATACCATTTTTTGGGCCCAAAATTTGTAGGACTAGTGCTATGTGTGATTGTGATCACCATGGGCTAAAGGTGGGAATAAGATCTTTGCAGAGTAGGAAGCCATTGCCATGTGTTATTGTGATCACCAAGGGTTGAAGGTGGTAGTAATATCTTTGCTCAAGGGGAGCACCACTATCAAGGGGTTGAAGGTGGTAGTAAGACCCATGCTTGCCATAATCTCATGAGCTTTGGTGGTGTTGCAAGTCCAAGAGCCTCTCCACCACACTAAGGTTGATCAACTGCAAATATGATTAGAGATAATATTGTGTGATCCATGTGAGTTAATTGTATAGGATGCAACTACTAAGTATGGTTGTGATCAGCAAAGGAAAGAGTAGTAGTAAGATCTCTACACCCCATAGCCTATAGGTATGGGACTGAGTTATATGTAGAAGAATGGTCATGGGTTCTAAGTTTCCTCACCTCATTGAGCTTGAGTCCTACCCTATTGATTAAATATTGGTTTGTGGGTCTAGAGCACAACTGGCTCATCACTTGAGCTTATATGAGCTAAAGGTTACAAGTACCTTGCATTTAAGTATTTAATTGTTGGTTATATTGATTGATAGTATAATTTTATCTTATTTGTGGGCCCATGGCGTGCCCCTTTATTTGTGCACTTGTTATATATACTTTTGAAGTAGCACATTGATGCACTGACTTCAAAGGGCGTCAACCCTTGTTAGAAGGGGAGGATTGTGACACCCCTTATGCATTATGATTGAGTACGATGGTTGCGAGAGATGGTGTTTTGGGATCATTATCCCCTTGCTTGGTTTTTTAGTGATTATTGATTATGTTAGACTTATATGATTGTGCTACTTATAGATGAAGGGTACTAATGACATGTATATGCATTGCAATTGGTATGATATCTTGTTATGCTTCATGATGATAATGCAAATACATTGGTTTTAGTGGACTAACTTGTGATAGGTTGAGACATTGATGATGGATGGGGGAATAATGTCCAAGGCTATGGCTCATGATCCAATGAAAAAGACCACCTTAATTTCATGTTAGGAAGCCTTTGGAAAGGGAAAAGACTTGAAAGTGACCATCAATGTAAACTAGAATGAAAAAGGGAAAATGAAATAAGTTGTAATTTTCTTTTACCTTCCCTAGGACACTTGTAAATGTTAATATTATGGTAGCTTCGAGAGGTATGAACCTCTATTATGACCTATGACGAGACTAGAATCCTCCGGAAGGAAGCAAAGAATTAAAGGAAACCCTAGACAAGTTGACGGTTGGATAAATACAATTAAAATGAATTTATTGATACCCAGAAGGAGAAGTCGGCCCCAGTTAGCCTGCCCAGTTCACTATAAATACAGGGCGCCAGTTCTCATTATTCATCATCTCAGTAGTTGCAGAGAGAGCCAAATCTGCACAGGTAGTTGCAGTTTTGGTGCGCAAGTTTTTGGGAGAGCTGGGAAAGTGGTGCGCTAGCTTCTGGGTGGGATCATTTGTTCAACTTAGTTTCTATTCTTGCTTGGTGCATTATCCTCTCTTGGCTATTGGATTGCTACCAGGATTCTCTTCTCGGTCAAGGTCAAGGTGCTCAGAGGGTGGCTTCGGCCTGTGGTTGGGTGACGAGGGTATCGTCAATTGTAAAACAAGCACAATCTTCTATATTCTAACAGGTTATGGGCTCACACCCCTTCAGTCAACCTAAAACACTGGAAGGAAACATAGCCGCTAGACATTGAGCTCGTTGAGGAACTGCCACTAGGGTTACTAGCAGGAGCATCTTCCAAAGCACTGGAACTAGGGTTACTAGCAGGAGCATCTTCCAAAGCACTGCAACTAGGGTTACTAGCAATAAGCAGTTGCAGAAACCCTAATTCTCAGATCTGACACCTTGTGATGGAGCATCTCACTCAAAGAGAATATATTCAGATGCGCCCTAACTCAGCGCACCTCTTGGCTCTCTCAGAAGACAGAAATGACGAAGTTGAAGTTTTGGATCAAGGCATGACCAGTTACCAGTCAACCGAAGACATGTGTGAAACAATCAGCCTCTTACACTACTCAACACTTACCGGGAAAATTGAAGACGATATGTGGATAATCGACAGTGGAGCTTCCAGGCACATGACGAGAGATCAAGCTAGACTCTCAAATCTAAAAGAGAGAAAGACATCGTACAAAGTGGAGCTTGGANTCAATGGGCTGAAGGTGGTAGTAATACACATGCTTTCCATAATCTCATGAGTTTCGGTAGTGTTGCAAGTCCAAGAGCCTCTCCACCACACCAAGGTTGATCGAGTGTAAATCTAATTAGTAATAATATTTTGTGATCCATGTGTGTTAATTGTAGAGGACACCACTATTGAGTATGGTTGTGATCACCAAAGGCAAGAGTGGTAGAAATATCCCAACCTATAGGTATGGGATTGAATTATATGTAGAAAGAATGGTCATGGGCTTTAAGTTTCCTCACCTCATTGAGCTTGAGTCCTACCCTATTGATTAAACATTTGTTTGTGGAGTCGAGAGCACAACTGGCTCAACACTTGGGCTTATATGAGTTAAAGGTTACAAGTACCTTGCATTTAAGTATTTAATTGTTGGTTATATTGCTTGATATTATAATTATATCTTATTTATGGGCATATGGTGTGCCCCTTTATCTTGTGTACTTGTTATATATACTTTTGAAGTAACACTTTGATGCCCTGACTTTGAAGGGAAGTATCCCTTGTTAGAAAGGGAGGATTGTGACACCCCTTATGCATTATGCTTGAGTACGATGGTTGCAAGAGATGTGTTTTGGTCTCATCATCCTGTTGATTGGTTTGTGAGTGATGATTGATTATGTTAGACTTATATGATTGTGTTACTTATGGATGAAGGGTACTAATGACATGTATATGCATTGTAATTGATATGATATATTGCTATGCTTCAAGATGATAATGCATATGCATTGGTTTTAGTGAACTAACTTGTGACGAGTTGAGACATTGATGATGGATGGGGGAATAATGTCCAAGGTTATGGCTCATGATCCAACGAGGAAGACCACCTTGATTTTTTGTTAGGAATCCTTTGGAAAGGAAAAAGACTTGAAAGTGACCATCAAAATAAACTAGAATGAAAAGGGGAAAATGAAATAAGTTGTAATTTACTTTTACCTTCCCTAGGACACTTCTAAATTCACTTATAAGTTTAATTTCTCCCTAGATGAGTTAGTTGGGGGAAGGGTAAAGTGGTCACACTTGACAACCACTTGAGAAAGTTTTAAAAGGGGGAGATCTCCTTTCCAAAGGAGAACCTCGAGGGGAACTTATGGTGATTTATGTTATTATGGTTCATGGGTCCTTGGGACACCATTGTCGAGGGGTTGAAAGTGGTAATAAGATCCTTGCAGGACAAAGGGAGGCACCACTTTCAAGGGAATTTTGTTGAGGGGTTGTAAAGTGGTAGTAAGACCCATGTCAACTTCACTTTCTACAAATTCCTATCCTTTAAATCACAATTTTTATCATTGTCATCCCTGCTAACAAATCATCCACTTGGAATCATTTTATGCCTTAGATCCCTTACCCTACTTCCCCCAATATGTCCCCAATGTACTCCAAGAATCATTTTTTATCATTGGAGTTCTTTGCATAAGTTTTCAAGTGGAAACAAATCTACTTTCCTGGTGCTCAACTTTCTTTAATAGCAAGTAATTGTCTACCTACTAGTTTCCCTTAAGGTCATTATCTACTTAAGTCCAATGTGATCCTACTTCTCTCAAATAGCTTCTGGTGCATATAGTCTCCTAGACATCATTCAATGCCTAGATTTCCTATAAGACAACATTTAGTGCCTAGAGTCCCCTAGACAATTTTAGGTGCCTAGAGTACTCAACAAACACCTAATTCCAAGTAGACTTGTTACTTTGGGTCTTACACCTAACTTTTCTGAGCGTATCTAATCCCCATTGTGTTGCATTGTGCACTATTGTCTTAGATAGGAACTTCCATCTCCATTTGAACAATGTATGTTTCCATACCTACACATCTTCAAAGAATATGCCAAAACAAAGAAATATACCCTACCTATCTTGTTTACCTCTGGTCATTCTTTCCCTTCTTGTCTTGGTTTTTCCCTCGATTTGAATTTTTTCCTTTGTTTGATCTATCCAATTATTTTGTTTGTAGAGTTCCCCTTTCTACTTTATGCTCATATCCAAGACATGTCCTCCTGATGTCTTTACCCTTCAAAGCTTGCAACAATCAGAAACTATGTTAAGTCTCACTCATTGTCCTTGGCATGCCCCCCGGAACTCATTTTTAGCAATTTCAAGCCGTAGTGTCATAAAACACAACCAAATGTCTATGAGTCCAATCAAAATGATTTAGAAATATTTACTAGCAAATAAGTGCCCACAAGTTTGTCTAGAATGCTCCCCAAAATATTGAACCACTTAGTCATGTGCACCTCGAACATAATTGCAACCACTAAGGAAAGCACTTAACGCTATTAAATCACATATTTTTACTAATCAAATAGATATGCATTTCATGAATAAAACATTACCATTTCCCATTCATCATCATAATAATACATAAAATAATGTCGCAAGGAAACAATTGCTCACAACCGAGGGAAAACCCACTTTGAATTGTCTTCATTGTAGAGCAAAAAATAAATGTTTATTGATAGAACCATTCAAATAAGCATCTTCGTCCCCAATTGAATATTGTTCACAAAAGGAGAGGAGGAGGTTGAACGAGTACACATATTTATCTCACAACCAATCAACCATTATATTAGTGGGGGTCACACTTCCATTAACATGATGACCTGCAAGGAAATTTTGAAGTCATAATAACATGATAAGAGAGGAAATTGTTATGCAAGAACCTGTGATTTGGATTTTGTACTTGGTTGAGAAGAATTATTGGTTTCCCTAATCTTTTCTGTGTGGATGAACGGGTTGGGAGTGTACCTAACCAATCATGGGTAATTATTCTCATATTGTGCCTAGCTCCTTATACCATTTTTTGGGCCCAAAATTTGTAGGACTAGTGCTATGTGTGATTGTGATCACCATGGGCTAAAGGTGGGAATAAGATCTTTGCAGAGTAGGAAGCCATTGCCATGTGTTATTGTGATCACCAAGGGTTGAAGGTGGTAGTAATATCTTTGCTCAAGGGGAGCACCACTATCAAGGGGTTGAAGGTGGTAGTAAGACCCATGCTTGCCATAATCTCATGAGCTTTGGTGGTGTTGCAAGTCCAAGAGCCTCTCCACCACACTAAGGTTGATCAACTGCAAATATGATTAGAGATAATATTGTGTGATCCATGTGAGTTAATTGTATAGGATGCAACTACTAAGTATGGTTGTGATCAGCAAAGGAAAGAGTAGTAGTAAGATCTCTACACCCCATAGCCTATAGGTATGGGACTGAGTTATATGTAGAAGAATGGTCATGGGTTCTAAGTTTCCTCACCTCATTGAGCTTGAGTCCTACCCTATTGATTAAATATTGGTTTGTGGGTCTAGAGCACAACTGGCTCATCACTTGAGCTTATATGAGCTAAAGGTTACAAGTACCTTGCATTTAAGTATTTAATTGTTGGTTATATTGATTGATAGTATAATTTTATCTTATTTGTGGGCCCATGGCGTGCCCCTTTATTTGTGCACTTGTTATATATACTTTTGAAGTAGCACATTGATGCACTGACTTCAAAGGGCGTCAACCCTTGTTAGAAGGGGAGGATTGTGACACCCCTTATGCATTATGATTGAGTATGATGGTTGCGAGAGATGGTGTTTTGGGCTCATTATCCCCTTGCTTGGTTTGTTAGTGATTATTGATTATGTTAGACTTATATGATTGTGCTACTTATAGATGAAGGGTACTAATGACATGTATATGCATTGCAATTGGTATGATATCTTGTTATGCTTCTTGATGATAATGCAAATACATTGGTTTTAGTGGACTAACTTGTGATAGGTTGAGACATTGATGATGGATGGGGGAATAATGTCCAAGGCTATGGCTCATGATCCAATGAAAAATACCACCTTAATTTCATGTTAGGAAGCCTTTGGAAAGGGAAAAGACTTGTAAGTGACCATCAATGTAAACTAGAATGAAAAAGGGAAAATGAAATAAGTTGTAATTTTCTTTTACCTTCCCTAGGACACTTGTAAATGTTAATATTATGGTAGCTTCGGGAGGTATGAACCTCTATTATGACCTATGACGAGACTAGAATCCTCTGGAAGGAAGCAAAGAATTAAAGGAAACCCTAGACAAGTTGACGGCTGGATAAATACAATTAAAATGAATTTATTGATACCCAGAAGGAGAAGTCGGCCCCAGTTAGCCTGCCTAGTTCACTATAAATACAGGGCGCCAGTTCTCATTATTCATCATCTCAGCAGTTGCAGAGAGAGCCAAATCTGCACAGGTAGTTGCATTTTTGGTGCGCAAGTTTCTGGGAGAGCTGGGAAAGTGGTGCGCTAGCTTCTGGGTGGGATCATTTGTTCAGCTTAGTTTCTATTCTTGCTTGGTGCATTATCCTCTCTTGGCTATTGGATTGCTACCAGGATTCTCTTCTCGGTCAAGGTCAAGGTGCTCGGAGGGTGGCTTCGGCCTGTGGTTGGGTGACGAGGGTATCGTCAATGGTAAAACGAGCACAATCTTCTATATTCTAACAAGTTATGGGCCCACACCCCTTCAGTCGGCCTAAAACATTGGAAGGAAACATAGCCGCTAGACATTGATCTCGTTGAGGAACTGCCACTAGGGTTACTAGCAGGAGCATCTTCCAAAGCACTGCAACTAGGGTTACTAGCAGGAGCATCTTCCAAAGCACTGCAACTAGGGTTACTAGCAGGAGCATCTTCCAAAGCATTGCAACTAGGGTTACTAGCAAGAAGCAGTTGCAAAAACCCTAATTCTCATATCCGACACCTTGTGATGGAGCATCTCACTCAAAGAGAAGATATTCAGATGCGCCCTAACTCAGCGCACCTCTTGGCTCTCTCAGAAGACAAAAATGACGAAGTTGAAGTTTTGGATCAAGGCACCGAAGACATGTGTGAAACAATCAGCCTCTTACACTACTCAACACTTACTGGGACAATTGAAGACGATATGTGGATAATCGACAGTGGAGCTTCCAGGCACATGACGAGAGATCAAGCTAGACTCTCAAATCTAAAAGAGAGAAAGACATCGTACAAAGTGGAGCTTGGAGACAAAAGCACTTACCCCATCGAAGGATTTGGACAAGCCTCTGTCAAGTTGGAATCAGGTAATCATGTTCACTTAAGCAATGTTTTATATGTACCTGGTTTAGAAAATAATCTTGTATCAATATCATGTTTAGAAGACAAAGGGAACAAAATAGCCTTCATGGATCGAAAGGTGTTATCATGGCATAAGAATTCCAGCATAGAAGATGCTAGGGTTATTGGAAAACGTGAAGGAAATCTGTATAGACTACTAGAACGAAATGAAGAAGCTCTAGTACATGATGAAGTCAACCCTAATGAGCTTTGGCGTAGAAGGTACGCTCATATCAATTATCAAGCATTACCTTTCCTCAGAAAAATGGTTGAAGGAATACCATAATTGAAATCCACACACGAAGGAATTTGCAAAGGATGCACTCTTAGGAAGAATATCAAGAAACCATTCCCAAGTAGCAACAACAAATCTAAGGAAACTCTAGATCTAATACACTCAGATGTTTGCGGTCCAATGCCAGTCAGATATTTAGGAGGATCTCTCTACTATGTAACCTTCATAGATGACTATTCAAGAAAGACATGGCTATATCTACTAAAATCAAAAGACGAAGTATTCAACAAGTTCCAAGAATTCAAGGCAGAAATAGAAAACCTTACGAACAAGAAGATTAAGACATTAAGAACAGATAATGGAGGAGAATACACCTCGAAGAAGTTCGTTGCATTCTGCAAATCGGCAGGGATTAGGAGGGAGCTGACTGTTCCTCATAATCCTCAACAAAACATTGTAGCAGAAAGAAAGAACAGATATATCGAAGAAATAGTAGAAGCCCTATTGAACGATCAAGATCTATCCATGTTTCTATGGGGAGAAGCAACAATGACGGCAATATATGTACAGAACAGAAGCCCTCATCGCATATTGAAGGACGTGACACCATAAGAAGCATTCTCAGGTAAGAAACCTAATGTAGAAAATCTAAGAATATTTGGATGTCCAGTTTACTCTCATATTCCCAAAGATAAAAGGAACAAACTAGAACCCTCAGGAAAGAANTTCATCGCCAACTTCTGAAGGATAGGTGGATGTTGGCGTGTAATCTTTTGTTTCTTCATAACGCGACATCCTACATCCACCTTCTCCCTCTACACCGACATTTGAATCTTCGTGACAACCACTGTCATTGTCACCTCTTTCTCTAAATTGATTGCCTACACACACATTTGAATGTAACTTCAAGATTTAACTGCACATAAATTTAAATACAACAAAATTCATCAAAAATAAACAAAATTTAAGAAACTTACCAGAAATGTTCTCTGGTCCAAAGTTATTCCCTACATTCTCAGGTGTAGGAGTGTTGATGAGCAACCTATCCAAAAAGGTTGCATCCATAACACTGGTTTGATCAGGTTCTGCAGTTGATCTATTTACAGACTCTGCTGACAATCTCCTTGGACGAGATTGTTGGTGCTCACTCGGAGTCCCAGTTGAGGAAGGAGTCATTGTTATTCCTTCTTGAGAATGCCTAGAGAGTTTGCAAGGAATGTTTGCATAATCTCGTGTCGACATCACTCCACAATATCTATCCACAATGCAGAGTTTATCCAAAAAAATCCAAAGATGTACACAAGTTCAAGAAATTTAAAACACAGAGATAAATCAAAGTTTTAAACAATCAAGCCACAAAAGTACTTGCTCATTAGAAAACACAAATACTGGTCATTCAACCATGAATCAATCAACTAAAAGATAAGTAACGGGTCCATAGACAACAGGGAAAATTCTTATCCTTCACTCACCACCCATGAACACAAAAACAATGCATTTCAATCCATAAGTCGTTAAACACCAAAGTGACGACCTTTGATTCGGCTTCGAACCGTCTTTTCAGGCACAGACTGATGTGTAGAGGGATAAGAAATAGAAGATAAAACCAATTATACTAACATTGGTCCATGGTATCCTTCATTGATATCATCTTTTATCTAATGGTTTCAAGCGGTTTAAAAGTGGCATATCCTTCACTGATATCATTTT
>JZKD02S1275513.1:0-12115 GCA_000966675.3 Picea glauca | reverse complement strand
TACAAAAGAGAATGCCCAAGGGATGTAAGCTTGATTCAATCCTTGAATTAAATGAGAAAGGAATAGTGGACATCTTCCCTAAGGAGTTACCTGGGATGTTACCAAAGAGGGAGTTGGAATTTACCATCGACCTAGAACTTGGAACTGAACCGATAGAAAGAATGCCTTATTCGATGTCGACACGAGAGTTACAAGATTTGAAAATGAAACTAAAGGAGTTGTTGGACCTAGGACTTATACTTCCAAGTGTGCCACCATGGGGTGCGCCTGTTATATTCATACGGAAGAAGGATGGGTTGTGGAGAATCTTCATTTACTATTGTCAATTGAACAAGGCAATGATCAAGAATCAATATCTGTTTCCAAGGATTGATGATTTGTTTGATTAGATGAAAGGCGTGAAGGTGATTTAAAAGACCGACCTGAGATGAGGGTATTACTAGTTATGGATAAAAGAAGAATAAATCCCTAATACCTCTTTTAAGATGAGGTTTGGACATTACAAGTTTACATTTTTATCATTTGTGCTAATGAATGCCCCAGGGGTATTTATGAGTTTGATGAACGGGGTGTTCCATGAATACTTATACAAGTTCATCCAAGTATTCATTAAATATATTTTGATTTACTCCCAGACGATGGAAGAGAATGAAAAACACCTATGCATGGTACTATAGTGTCTACGAGGGAACACATTATTTGGGAAACTTCCCAAATGCTCATTTTCTGAGTGAAAGATTCATTACTTAGGACATGTCATCTCCGGCAAAGGTATCGATGTGGATGCAGTAAAGGTCGAGGCTATTATGGAATGGCCTACATCGATGAATGTCCCAAAAGTGCATATCTTCATGGGTTTAGTGGGATACTATCGATGATTCATCAAGGGTTTTTCGAAGATAGCAAATCCGATCACGGAATTGTAGAAGAGGAGAAATAAGTTTGTTTGGACCGAGAAATGTGCGAAAGAATTTCAGAAGCTCAAGGATATGTTGAAAACAACACCGATACTAAATGTCTCTGACATGGATGAGGAATTCTTGGTATGCACTAACGCATCCAAGGAAGGCTTAGGCAAAGTCTTGATGCAAGATGATCGAGTGATCGCTTACATATCGAGAAAGTTAAGAAGGAATGAGGAGAACTATGCAACACATGATTTGGTGTTGTTCGCCATTGTATATGCATTGATATTTTGGAGACATTACCTGATTGGATGAAAATTTGAACTAAAAACAATGCATTGCGCACTACAACACATCTTTACGCAAAGCGACTTGAAAGCGTGACAATTGCATTGGTCGGAATTGCTTAGCAAGTATGATTTTGAAATTACTGACAAAAAGAGAACAATGAGTAGAGTGGTTGATGCACTGAGTGAAAGACCAGGGATATTTTTGGTGATGCCTCTTCAAACAAATATACATGAAAATATTCTAACCTTACAGCATGATGATGACTAGTATAAAGGGGTTAAGGATTTTATTAGACAAAACACAATGATGGTATCAATATTTGAAGCATTTACTTTGGACAACAACGGATTATTGAGATTTATAAATCAAACTTACGTATCACACAGTGACGAGTTGAGGAGTTTGATCCTAAATGAGGCTCATAAAGAAGTGTATATGGCTCATCCCAGATTCATGAATATGAGAGCAAACCTTAAACCCTTATTCTTCTGGAAGAAAATGAAGGAAGACATAGTCAACTACATGGAAAGATGTCTAGAATTTCAGCAAGTGAAGGTTGAACATAGACATCCATCATGATTAATACAACCAAATGCTATTTTGAAATTGAAAAGGGAGGTCATCTCAATGTATTTCATTGTTGGATTGCCACTAACGACAAAGAGACATGACTGAATTTTTATGGTAATCGACACTTTGATTAAGAGTGCTCATTTTATTCATGTCCGTACGACGTATCAGGCACCTAACATAGCTATATTGTTCGTCAGTGAGATTGTGAGGATGCATGGAGTTCCTAAGAGGATTATATCTGATAGAGGATCGATGTTCACACGACGATTTTGGACTAGTTTCCAAGAAGCCTTGGGGACCCAACTTAACTTTAGTATTGCATACCACCCAGAAACAGATGGGAAGACCGAGCGACAAAACCAAATCTTTGAGGATATGTTGCATATGTACATGATAGACCAACAAAACCCTTCAAAAGAATTCTTTTCACTGGTAGAATTTGCATACAACAATAGTCATCAAAGCACCATTAAGATGGAGCCTTTCGAGTTTCTTTATGGGTGGCCATGTCAGATGAATTTGAGTTGGGGTCATCTTGAGGAAAGAGTATTGGTGGGGCTAGAAGAGATCCAACAAATGGAATATCAAATGGAAACAATAAGACAAAGGTTCAATGGAGCGTAGGATTGGAAGAAGAGTTATGCCAATGTGATCATGTCAACCGTAGTTATGAAGTTGGCGATCGAGGCTTATTGCGGATGAAACAACATAAGAGTTCGATCAAGTTTGTAAAAGGTGATAAACACTCTCCTAGTTTCATGGGACCCTTCGAGATTGTGGAAAAGAAGGGGCCCATTTCGTATCGACTAGACTTGCCTAATTATTTTAGGCGTATGCATGATTTTTTTCGCGTATTTTTTTTTATACATTATGTTAGTGATCCTACACATGTTATTGACTTGATTTCCTTCTAGGTATCAGATGAGGGTTCTCTTACGGTGGAGCCAATCCACATATTGGTCCATCGCATTTGACAGCTACAACGTCGGACAGTATATCAGGTTAAGGTCTGACACTTACAGGTTGTGAAACTTTAGGACGAAGTTTAAAACAAGAGGGGGTGTAGGTAAATCCTGTTGTTGCACACACTGAGAGAAGTACTCTTTGAGGAAACTTGCGTGCAAGTGATTGGGGTCATTATACTATTTTTTTTTTTTATTATGATTATGAGATATTGTGGATTTGATGATATGTTATTTTTTTTTATTTACATAGATACGCAATATTGACAGGGTTCCCCTGATTATGTAGGACTCTGGACGTTGAGGATGTCGAGGCATCGATGAAACCCCTTGGACTCTAAATCGAGTGAGGGATTGGATTGTTAGGGTTTGAATGTTATTGATGTGACATAATTACTTATGATTGGATATTATGATGTTGATTGTTATTGTTGACATGATTCAGTGATGGATGTAGGTTAATGATAGTTTGCTGACCAGAATCACATTTGGAGTAAAGGGTTCATGCACGACAATCACAAACATTGAGGGAGAGATGTTTCAACAACCCTTCCACAACCTACTAGCACTTTCATTGTGGCTCAAACTGTAGATTAACAATTACCTAGTTCGAGAAGACCCATGTTGCCATGAGGGCAGACTATGACAGTCGCTCACGATGATTCTAAGGGTTGTGCAATAAGGTAGGGTCCTTATTCCTTAGAGACCCTTAGTCTCCCACAAGATCACCTAACGGAGTATTGACTCCAAGGTTTTGACGTCTAGCAAATTTAGTCAAGAGGCGAGTGGCACCCTTGGAGCACGTATTCTGTCTTGATGGGCACGTTGTGTGAATAAAATGAAAAGAGGTGAGTGACACCCTTGGAGCATGTGGTGCATCCTGAAGGTCACATCACGATTTTAACTAGTAAGTGAATAAACCTAGTGCCTAGAAAACTATGCCTCCTCAGGACATGGTTGGCCTTAAAATGAATTATGTGATAAGTAAAGTTTAATAACTAATTTTCCCTTAATAACTTTCACCAAGCATAGTGAATTGAAAACCTAGGTCTGAATAGAACCTTGTAAGAAAAAAACTCTATTTAGACATATAACACGAAGGGGGTAAAGACAATTCAAGCATTAATAATTAAAGTGGAAATTTTAATAAGGGTTTAATTAATAATTAAAGTGGAAATGTCATCAACCTCTCAACAATAATTTCCTTTTCTTTAAATTGGTTACTCCTTCTGACAGTTAAGATCTACTACTGCTTCCTACTAGTAAAAAGTAATGAAGGCTTGTAATAACTGTGATAATGATCGCATATTTGGTTACTTATTTCCAGGGGAATTTCTTTGATTCATTCAAAGGGATTGGAGTATATTTTAAGATTTGCAAACTTATGAGACTAAATGTAGGTAGGTCTTGGATACTCATTGGTTTAGTGTGATGTGCGAGTTATACAAGGATATTGTGATTATTCACAACACACATCGTTGCATTGGAAACTCCCTTTCCATAGTTATAATTATGAGACTCGAGGTTAAGTTCGCCCAACTTTTAATCCCCTTGATTAAACACAAAACAATTTTTAAAAAATGTGCAGAGATAATTTCTACCTATCCCAGCCGAATTTGTGTTTTTTATTATAAACATAATGGTTGTAATTCGTTGCCTCTAATAGTTATAGCGTTTTCAAAACCTTGCATTAATTTCACAAATGGAGATTGAAACTTTAGCTATATACCTTGGACAAATGGAAGGCATAACCATTCAATTTCTGTAATACAAAATAATGGTAGGCGTAGCCATTCTTCCATGTATTTATTCATTTACCTGCGGGACCTGTACACAAAAATATGAAGAAAACCAAATAAGAAACTTATCAAGGGAGAAACTGATTGGAGGATATAATTTACTCCTTTAAGGTAGTAAAGACATGATATAATTTACTCCTTTAAGGTAGTAAAGACAAGAAATAAATTTACTGCTTTAATTTAATTTACTCCAAGTGGAACCTCTATGAATTCTAGACAGGGAAGAAATAATACTTCAGAAAATAGCTATTGCCCAGGTAAAAGTGCAATGGAAGCACTTTATCCCTCAGGAGGCTACTTGGGAGCTGGATGATGAAATGATGAAATATTATCCAGCTAAGTGATAATTTGAGGGAAAAACTAACACCAAGGACAATGTTATACTTAAGGGGGAGAGCATGTAACATCCTCAAGAATTAAAACATTCTATTTTTAATGTTATTTCTTTCAAAAGTAGATTTCCATTTATGGAAATTTTGACTTCATATTATTAATGTATGTAATGACTATATTTGTGACTGTTGAGCAAGAGCTTGACTTGCCAATTGTCCTCTTTGATGGAAAGATGTATGAGAAAATATATTTTTAATATATTTAATGTTGGAAACAAGTGGAAAAACCAGGTTAAAAGTAGATGACTATGATTCCATGAGTGGGGTACATGTTTCAGTTAACTCAGAGATGATTTTTACAAGTGTGAGAAGTGGATTTTTTTCATTGGAAGCCCCTAAAAATTAAGTATTTGTGATGCAAATTTTCAAGGAGGGAAATTCTATGAATAAAAGTCCTAGGAAAAGAAAAAAGGATAAATAAAACATATGTGGGAGGTAGGACGCTACTTAGTATGTCATGGAAAAGAGAATTTTTTTGTGTGATCACTTCTGTGTTAGGAAAATGACTTTTGTGAATTGTATAGAGGTACTTTTGGCTAAGGAGTGGAGCTCATTTATCCCTTATGGAGTCATGGTAAGGGTAGGGGGTTATCATGACAAGTAATATTGACTATTTGGCATCTACAGTTTGGTGGAACGTGGTTGTTCCATTTTTTCTGAACTCGAATGTTACATATATGTATTCATTTTAACCTATACTTACTCTGGATGGATGATTGAATTTTATATTAGCTACAAAATCAAAGTGATATAGATGTATGTATAGTACATAAGTTAATTTATTTACTTGTATTATTCATGGATCTCACAATATGGAATGATACATTTTATTTCTAAGTTATGGGAAATGGAATTTGAATATGATCTATATAAACCTAGAAAGGTTAAATTATGGAAAACTTATTCCTTGAAAGATAAATTGAACATATCATTAGGATTGTATAAATTAAGTTTTTTGTTGAGCCAATATGAGTACCTATAATAGACAAATGGGAAAATTCTAATAGGCTACAAAAATAAATCAAAGATGGGGTTAATATATATATGTGTCTGTGTGTGTGTGTACTTCCTTTCTTCATCGTAAGATACATATTTCCACAAGAACAAGTTTATCTATGATTATAGGTACAAACTTTTATGAGATATATATTTCCATTATTTTTCCTATGATTATAGTAAGCTTTCTCCAAGTTGTCTGGATGTTTATCGGATGGTCCATATCTTTCCCCATGAGCTTACGCTTTCTTCAGACTCAGAAGATTTTCAAAGGGTTCAAAGGCTTTGAACTTTCTCCTTCCTATGAGTCTATTTCTTGGATCTCGTTAACACTTATGAAAAGTGTTATTCCCCCTCAGCTTGGTATCGTGAATACTTCGACTCCCCATGCACTCCTTGCATTTCAGAGATTTCGATAACTCAGATCTGAAGGATTTCTCGAAGAGAAATTCCTCTCGCCCTCATGGCGTTATCCTTTCCTAGTTCTTTGACTTTTGTAAAGTCCCTTTGATACTTAGTCGAATCTTATATCTGTGCAGTCCTTGCACCAGATCTTTACGCAAGGTTTGAATTCTTGCAGACGACTGTGCAGGCCTTGCACCAGTCTCTTTACACTCCTTGCAAAGGGAAATTTTTTTGCTATCTCTTTTGAGCTTTGTAACTAAAACAGATTTTCTCAACGCACTCCTTGCGTTCTATGTGGAGACTTTGCACCACTAGTCAGAAGAGAAACAATTGAAACTTATCCTAACATTCATAGTTCCATTTGTTCATAACAAAATTCATTCATTCATTCATGAAAACACAATAACAGGAACTGCAAACAATGTATACCTATCCATTGGATCAATTTTTCCTCTATTATATTCATAAGTGAAAAATGGTTACAACTCTAAATGAAAACCAAAAACTAAAAAACTGAAAAATCTCCTCCTAAATCCTATCTCATTTTCTCCTACTATCGTCTAACTACTTCCAACCAGCCTCATTCAGACATACAAAACCTCTATTTCTCTCAAAGGGATCTTAGGGTTCCTCCTGGCTACTTGTCTACATCAAAACCTATCCTGACAGCTATCCTAGTGTGGTCGCACTCCAAAGCTAGAGTGGAAACTCCAGCTTCACTCGTGATTTCTCAAGCGTGCCTCAAAGATTTCTTCGACGTTGATTTAAAGCATATTTAAAAATATTGGTTGAAACGACCAACGTTGAGGTCTCGTACAAATTCCATGACACTGATAGGTATTGTTTCACGTGCTTGCAAGAGATGCTCTTGCATCATACTCCCCTTGACAAAATTTCCTGGACTCCTTTCCATAAGCTCCTACACCGACTTTCCATACTTCTGAATAACGCCTTAATTTTCCCAACTGTCATATTCTATTGGGTGTCCCTTCCACTTGACCAAATATTCAAAATACATATTCCTCCTCGTCTTTTTGTCGATCCTCTGATCAATGATCTTCTCTATCTCTGGTTTCTCTACTACATTAATTTCTTTTTCCCACTGGACCTCCTCTTGATATTTTGATCCCTCTGTGTCATCTTTCCTATAAGGATATAGGTCTCAAACATTGAATATGGGCGACATGACCACTCCATCTGGCAGCTCAATATCATAGATGTTTGCATCAAACTTCCTCAAGATCTTACATGGTCCTATCTTCTTCATCTTTAACTTGTTGTACGTTCCCCTAGGGAACCTTTATTTCCTAATATGTGCTAGAACCTGATGTCCTACTTCAAATTTAATTTCTCTGCAATGTTGATCAGGTCTGCATTTGTACTATTGGTTAGAACTTTGCAACTTTCCTCTAATCTAGCTATGGAGCCTCTGCATTTCTGCAACAAAATCTTCTGCCCTATATAGGATCTTGGTCGAGGGTTGGACCTCAGAACCTCAATCAAGCAAACATGGACACTCCTGCACTTGAGCTAACCTGGTCTAGTTTTTAAAAAATGTGTTATAAGAGTATAGAAGATATATGTTTCATATGGGTTAAGGATTAGGGTTAATAACTAGACATTATAAAAGTTATGTTAGAGGTTATGGATGATAGTGGTTATAAAATTTTATTATTATATTGTTAGGGGTTATAGAATTTATGGGTCAAATATTAAATGTTATAAGAGATAAGGGTTAAATGAATGAAAAGGGTTAGGCTCTATATGTATTGAAGAATATATAACTTAGTAGTTATAGGTGGTATGAAATATATATTTTTGGGTTTATAAGTGTTAAGGGTTACAACTCTAAAAGGTTAGAGGTCTCAAGGTTTAAGGGATGATAAGGGTTAAGACTTATAAGCACTAGGAGTTAACATGTTTATTGCTCACATTAAGGCTCTAGAGATTACGAGTTGTGCGTGACGGATTATAATGGTTATGGGTTATAATTATGTGGAATAAGGGGTTATAGAGATTAAGGATCATATGGAAAGTTGGCCAATTTTATATATATATATATATATATATATATATATATATATATAACATTCAAGCATTAACGTTTCATAGTCATAGGGCTATATTTTAAAGGGATGGATAAAAGTTATGAAGGATAATGGTTATAGTTATAAGAGATAGGTATTGGAATAAATAAGGTTTAGGGGTTAGAGTTATAAAATGATATGTATTAGGAACAATATGCGATGTAANGGGTTATAATTATGTGGAATAAGGGGTTATAGAGATTAAGGATCATATGGAAAGTGGGTGAATTATATATATATATATATATATATATATATATATATATATATATATATATATACACACACACACACACACACAAGAGTTATAAGTATTAACATTTAAGCATTAACGTTTCATATTCATAGGGTTATATTTTAAAGGGATGGATAATGGTTATGGTTATAATGTGTACTTGTTGGTAGTGATAAATTTTATGGATTAAAGTTATGAAGGATAATCGTTATAGTTATAAGAGATAGGTATTGGAATAAATAAGGATTAGGGGTTAGAGTTATAAAATGATATGTATTAGGAACAATCTGAGATGTAATTAATAAACTTGGATTCATTCACAAAATCTAAAACCATGCAAACACATGATAATGAAAAATAACTATTTATTATTCTTTTTTCATAATGAAAAATAACTATTTATTATTCCTTTTCGATAATGAAAGCTCGTTATAACTACTATCTAAGATTTTTGAAAACAAAGAATTGAAAAAAAAAAAATAATTAGAAAAAACAACTATTTTTAGTAAATTCTTTCATGATTATAAAATTGGCCAACAACTAAAAGCTAACTAGAAAAGAAAATTTTTTAAGTCGTGTTCTGTGGGCCCTCATTACACATTGAAGAATTTTAAATCGTGTTCTCTTATCCATCATTAAATGAAACAGTTGAAATACGTTTAGAGTGGTTGTGTGGAGTCTTGTACAAATAAATGCCTCACGGTCGATACACTAGTTGCTTTAGACCCAGCGACAAATGGGGATAGTTTATAGACTTAGCACGCAGAATAGTTGCCACGTCTTATTCAGAGAGGCATTTTTGACTCGAATTATAAGTAATTGAGGTCAACTGTTTTTGGGTTTTAAATCAACGGGACAATGTACCTACAAATTTTCGCTCCGCGTTATCAGTTGGAGCGTCTAAAAAGTGAGGGAACTTAATGACCCATTTTTGTCTTTCATTTGAGGTGAAGTAATTTTAATCATGCAAAGTTTTTTTTTTACAATCGTTGGAGGAGAGGTTGCAAATTTCAATCCTAAGAACCCTAGCCCAACGAACTCAGTTCAGATGTCTCTAAAAATAAATATATAGAAGAAAATTTGTGGTTGAGTGTTCCGAAAGGAAAACACCAATAAACTTTACTGGAAAAACACCAATAAACCATTTAATAAGCGTGTAATCTCCCTTCTGGACTTTACCCAGATTGGACAAATCGAATGTTTTGCGGGATTCTAGGATATAGTCACCTTACAATTTCTCATCTAGGGTATACTTCATGAATTATTTATCTGATCGTGATTATTCTAGAGCTTCGTCTATATAGAATGATTATGTCCAGAGGTACACTATAATTTAGTATGGAAAATTTTTTAAAAAATATGGTTTAATTAAAACTTCAATTTAAAAAGTTAGTTGAATTAATAAAAACAGAAATTAGTCAGGTAAGCCTATCTTACTAGTGGTCAAAGATTAAATGTTTGCACCTCCAAAAAATTGATTCTTCTAAAAACTTTAAATCTATATTAAAATGAATCTATATGGAGATTATTTTAGAGCTACATAAAAAATGTGAATATGGATGATACAAAGTATCCCTAACTATAAATATAAAATACCATATCCACATGTGTGGAAAATGGAAACAGATTCTTCACCTAATTGGTTCTATTAGTTGCATCTCTATGCATGGTTATTCAATTGATGCAACATATTTATGTTAATAACTCATATTAAAATTTAAATATGCATAAAAATTGAAGTAATTGAGNGTCATAGGGTTATATTTTAAAGAGATGGATAATGGTTATGGTTATAATGTGTACTTGTTGGTAGTGATAAATTTTAGGGATAAAAGTTATGAAGGATAATGATTATAGTTATAAGTGATAGGTATTGGAATAAATAAGGTTTAGGGGTTAGAGTTATAAAATGATATGTATTAGGAACAATATGTAATGTAATTAATAAACTTGGATTCATTCACAAAATCTCAAACCATGCGATAATGAAAAATAACTATTTATTATTCCTTCTCCATAATGGAAGTTCATTATAACTACTATCTAAGATTTTTGAAAACAAAGAATTTAAAAAAAAAATAAAAAAATTAGAAAAAACAACTAATTTTAGTAAATTCTTGCATAATTATAAAATTGACCAACAAATAAGAGCCATCATTACACGTTGAGGAATTTTAAATCGTGTTCTCTTATCCATCATTACATGAAAACATTTGAAATACGTTTAGAGTGGTTGCGTGGAGTCTTGTACAAATAAATGCCTCACGGTCGATACACTAAGTTGCTTTAAACCGAGCGACAAATGGGGATAGTTTATAAACTTGTACAAATAAATGCCTCACGGTCGATACACTAAGTTGCTTTAAACCCAACGAAAAATGGGGATAGTTTATAGACTTAGTGCGTAGAATAGTTTCCACATTTTTGGCTCGAATTATAAGTAATTGAGGTCAATTGTTTTTTGGATTTTAAATCAACGGACAGTGTATCTACAAATTTTCGCTCCGCGTTATCAGTTGGAGCATCTCAAAAGTGAGGGAACTTAATGACAAAATTTTGTCTTTCATTTGAGGTGAAGTGATTTTAATCATGCAATTTTTTTTTTTTACAACTCGATCCTCGGAACCCTAGCCCAACGAACTCAGTTCAGATGTCTCTAAAAATAGATATATAGAAGAAAATTTTTAGTTGAGTGTGGCTGAATTAATAAAAAGAGAAATTAGTCAGGTAAGCCTATCTTACTAGTGGTCAAAGATTAAATGTTTGCACCTCTAAAAAAATTTTATTTTTCTAAAAAATTTAAATCTAGATTAAAATGAGTCTATATGAAGGTTATTTTAAAGCTACATAAAAATGTGAATATGGATGATACAAACTATCCCTAACTATAAATATAAAATACCATATCCACATGTGTGGAAAATGGAAACAGATTCTTGACCTAATTGGTTCTATTAGTTGCATCTCTATCCATGGTTATTCAATTGATGCAATATGTTTATGTTAATAACTCATATTAAAATTTAAATATGCATAAAAATTCAAGTATTTGAGCTTAGTAAATTTCATATAAAATATTAATTTAAAAAAATAAAATGTTAAAAACTTTAATAGGAGTCTTGTTAATCAAGAAAAGTAAAATCTTAATAATATTAAAAATGTTTACTATTTATTTGTTATTAATAAGTAAGGGTTTCCTTATAACTGCACACTTACTTCATCACTATATACATTCTCTCTATTTTATGATTAGAGGTTATGACACATGGGTTCTATTATGATTAGAGGTTACGGCATATGGGTGAAACCTTCATAAAAACCTTACTGGAATGCAAATTATATGAAATAAAAAATAAAAAAATACATAATCTAAAACAAACAGAAAGAAAAAACAACTCTAAATATAATTATTATTTAAAAAATTAATTTATAATATAATACTATATTTGCAAAAGACAAAATGAAAAAAT
>JZKD02S1275502.1:0-12115 GCA_000966675.3 Picea glauca | reverse complement strand
GATTTCGACGTGCATGTGACTCTTGCACTCACCAAACCTGATATGCCGACACTCGATGGCAGATGGGTTCTCTCGTGAACCTGCGAGTTAACCTCCTCGCAACTCCTCCTTGATCTGACGGTCTGCGGGATTTCACAACTCTCCTCTACAATATTCAAGTTGTCGATTCTCTTCCTCTTGAAGTGTTCTCAGCTGCACCAGCTTCGTCCTGTGGAAGCGAAGCCAAAGTTCTATTTCTCCTGAGTTGAATTCTCTCCAACTCCTTTAGAGACTTCGAGCACGATACCTGCACTCTCCCTTCAACAACTTACAAAGTGTTGAAGTCTTCCAGGTTCTGCGCTTTTACAGTCACAGCAACCCCGACCTTTCTTTTCTCAGACTTGCTACTGAGACTCCAGTCCGACCTGCACTCACCTGCATGGTTCCAACAACCCAACTCACTCTGGGAAAACCTGGAACAAAAGTTCAACTGTTTAGCCTCCTCAACGCACTCTATGCGGAGGAATTTGACTGCACTCTATGCAGGAATCTCCTGGCTCAAACAGAGAAACAATTGAAACTCATTTCCTCATTCTCTCAGGTTTCGAACCTGATATGCAATCACATATGCAGCATATAAAAGATAAGCATAAAAAGAAGCAAGTATGCAAAAGCATAATATCAACAACACACAGAGATCAAACACATCCATGGAATTGAATCAAAGCTTTCCTATTAATTCAATATCTATACATGGGGTTTCTTCACAGCTCTCTGCTCTGTTCTTCCTTGCTCCTGTATGAACAATGCTGAATGATGAGAATCAATCCAGAATAATACAAAGGAGGGTGTCTATACTCCGTTTTCCCTCTCGAAAGGTAAACTGTCTAATCTACAGTTAATTCCTATCTAACAGTGTTAATAGTATTAAATTCCTTCCTATCTATAACATAATACAAGTGCGGTCATCTTTGAATGCCTTCATGTAAATGGCGGTGCAACAATCTTTCCGAAGTATTTCAAAAAAATATATGTGATGGCACTGCCCAGCTGTATGTTCTTTCCTCCACGTGCTGGCTCGCTTGATGACGTCGTAGATGCTTCTGCATCAAGTTTGCATAGAATACTATTAAGATAAAATAATAGACTAAAGAATTGCAGGCGGTGTAAATTGCATCTGTTACACGTTGAAGAAAAGTTTGTTGGCCTCAAAATATATTTCATGGCTCCCGATGCTTTTTACATGGATTCTGTGTTACTATGGTTTTATAGTTATGATAATGGATTTTTCCATGTGGGAGATATATCTATTCTCTCCCTTTTACTTTCTTGTTGTAAACTACGTTTGACTCTAGTTTTTCATGTTTATGTGGTCATTCCGAGCGACTGTCATTCGGTTTCATAGTTGGCCACTTTTATGGACACGGCTTCATGAATAGGTTCTATCGGACTATGACAGGTCGTGTTCGATGTATACATTAGCTTTCCCGAATTAGTTTTCTTTAAAAGAATCATGGGCAGAAGAAAATGCAATTTATGAAATTATAGGTTTCCTGGACCGCAGAGTCGTCATCCCATACTTAGCCAGTTTTTGCATCGTGGGTTGATGGGGTAGGTGGTTGAAAATTGATAATTAGAGAGTTCCGAGATATACAAATTGACAATCAGTCAGCAGCGAGAGTTTCACGATCAGTCCGACCGACCGCAATTGGGTTCTATACTTAGCCAATATTATGGACGTGCCTTCGCGGATAGGTTGTATNATATGTTATTTGTGAAAGTTCGTTCGGTTTCCTCTAGATGTAGTTGCAGACTCTACATATTTGGCATCACCTCTGAACATTCCAGACCTTTCTGTGGGCCACCATATTTCCATGGATACGAAGAAATATATATGCTGATGTGATCTATAGCATTTGATACAGTTTCCAAACATGTTCTGGTGCATTCTGCAACATTTGATGCACTTGCCACACCTCTACTGCCCGAAGAAGTTATGTACCTCAACAGGGTTACTTTTTGCATCTGGATTGGATGTTCCTTCCAATTTACTGTAATAAAGCAAAGAAGTTCCACATACAAATCCTCAAGCAGACTTCTCAACCAAACAGACGATTGAATATAGAGAGAATACCAGTCACTACGTACTTGAATTATTTTCAGTTGCCTTAGCTGTTGTGACATAGAACGACTCCTTCCACTTTGAAATCGACCTGAATGGAATTTGTAAGTTGTCTCAGATGTCAAGAGTCAGGAACATTGCAAGAAAAGCACCTTAAACCCAAAATTTTCGATAGTAGAGGGAAATTAATACTTGACAAAGAATGGAATGTTGAATAAACATGCATTGCAAGCAGGCCATATNCAAAGAGTTGCGCTTTAGGGTGCCTTCGTTCTAATGTTCCCGGGCATGCACATGTAAGACAACTTAGAGATGTGATTGATGAGAAGATGAAAGAATAGAGCCCGGTTTTATGTGACGCGAGCTTTGAGTAAAAAAAAAAATTGCTATACAAAGAGAAACTCAGAGAGGATGAAAAAAAATAGAACAAGGATGTTCTAGTTGGTGTTCTCCCTGTGTTCGATGCTTTGGTTCGTTGAAAATGTTGGCTAGAGATTTGTTGGTTGAACTTCTTTGTTTTATTTCTAGGAATTGTAATGGATTTTGAGATCAGGTGCAAAATAGTTCTTCATTTAAGTATATAGCTTCTTCCAACATCAAAGATTTGGCAACTGTATCGAGTTGTACAGATTGCAAAAGTATTTGTCTACCTCGGAGGCAGGTAGCAGAAACTGTATGGGTGGATAAAATGACATATTATCACTGCAAAAGTTTCTATTTCATAGTATGATGACTTGCATGTGGGTCTGGTAGTTGACTTGACAGAAATATATGTTATTTGTGAAAGTTCGTTCGGTTTCCTCTAGATGTAGTTGCAGACTCTACATATTTGGCATCACCTCTGAACATTCCAGACCTTTCTGTGGGCCACCATATTTCCATGGCTATGAAGAAATATATATGATGATGCGATCTATAGCATTTGATACAGTTGCCAAACATGTTCTGGTGCATTCTGCAACATTTGATGCACTTGCCACACCTCTACTTCCCGAAGAAGTTATGTACCTCAACAGGGTTACTTTTTGCATATGGATTGGATGTTCCTTCCAATTTACTGTAATAAAGCAAAGAAGTTCCACATACAAATCCTCAAGCAGAATTCTCAACCAAACAGACGATTGAATATAAAGAGAATACCAGTCACTACGTACTTGAATTATTTTCCGTTGCCTTAGCTGTTGTGACATAGAACGACTCCTTCCACTTTGAAATCAGCCTGAATGGAATTTGTAAGTTGTCTCAGATGTCAAGAGTCGGGAACATTGCAAGCAAAGCACCTTAAACCCAAAATTTTCGATAGTAGAGGGAAATTAATACTTGACAAAGAATGGAATGTTGAATAAACATGCATTGCAAGCAGGCCATATCTGGAAGAGAGAAGATATTCAAAAAATTGGGACATATGTACATGGAAGCACCGATTAAGTAAAAAACTGTAAAGAAACTTCATCAATGTACATATTTTAAATTGTTCGACAGCAGGTCAAATTGCAATTGTTGTCGAAAATAGCCTCGGTTGTATTTTGTAACCCACCTTATTTGAATATAGAATAATTTTGGTTTATTTTTTCACAGTATTTTCCAATTTCTGGTATTTTCTTTAATTGTATTTTCTACTTTCTTCCCCTGTGTGGTTAAACATGAAACACAAGGTTTTGTTTCTACTTCCCAATACTTCAATCTAAATAAAACATGGTCTGTTCTTTGTTTACATTTTACATGTAAGAATATTTTTTCATAGGCCATACTTATGTGGTGGCGACCCTGTATTTAAAGAAGGAAATTCGAGGACCCATCCTGCTCCCATTCTTCGGGTTCTGTGAATAGAATAATAATGAGTAACAACAGGGCGGATGAACTGTTGACGCAATGTTCCTGTGAAGTTTGTTGGATATATTGCAACTTCTTCTATTTGATAATATCTGTGCATATACACTAATATCGATAGTATTGGAATAAATACAAAAAAAATTCCTCTTCGGAAAAGCTTAGGAAATTATGTTTGGGGTTGTGGTATTAAACAACTATGTCCATTGTTTCATCATATACATCTTCCAACCTAAGAACTTCCGTAATCTGCAATTTATGCTTTAATTACTTAAAAGTCACACCAAATTTTGATTGCATTTAATTTTAATTTAATTTAGATATTGATGTTTATGGAGAGTGAGAGTTTGTTGATCTCATTTCAACGAATACAATATGAATAGATGATAAGGAGTTTATTTCATTGATACCACAATGCAAATTCATGTTTCTTGTTGCGCTATGTACATGTTGCAGTCAAAATTTTTGAGGTTCCAGCGAAATTAGTAAGCCGAAAATCATCTTGAAGATTGGAAGATCATTTACATTTGAAACAACAAATCCATTAATATATATTACTATGAATACTATTCAAATAAATATGAAAAATTTGTTCATTAATAGATGCTAGTATGAAAAATATTGAAATAGATATCATAACTTTGTCTCGGCCAATACTTGCCCAGTTATTTGGGCACCAGGCCTCGGGTTCACGGTACCCAACACCTATGTCCCTTATTTCATCATATACATGTTGCAGCAAAACAACGTCAGTGATTTCTTCATTTCGATACTTGTGCAATTTTATGCTTGCCGCTGGGTGTTGGTGCTTGTGAACCCAACTGCTTATCGTTCCACAATATACATCTTGCACTGAAAAGATCTGTGATCTACAATTTCACCGCGGGTTCCTCTTTCACATTGACTTCGTTCAAAGTATCTGTTGTTGTTCTCCATCCCTAGAAACTTCTCATCCTTCCTAATATACATCAACAATCCCCTTACTAGTGACAAGTGGAAAAAGTGGTATGAAAGATACCTCCGTCATCTTCAATTCATGCTTTAACATATTCATTTATATCCTCGTACGATGGATCTAACCAAGAACTATTCCTTTCCATACTGAGCCAATTTTATGCCCACCACTGCGGGGCCGACGCTTGCGAACCCTGATATTCTTCTGCGAGATATTTAGTTTTTTTTCCCTTCTCTTGTTCCCGTATATTATCTACAATTCCACTACCAACACCTCCATCCTTTTTCCCTTATTTTCTTCCCATGTATTATGGGACTATAAAATATGGACATGATATTCTATAAAGCACGCATAAATTCCACATTCAATACCTAGTGACATTTTCAATCACGGGTTCTCGGGCAGGCAGGTGAGCTCAAAAATGGGGCTCCATTGTTCCGTAGCCTAAAAATAGCACCCAAAATTCTGCGATATACAAATTGACAAGCGAATATGCAGACTGGCTGAGTCAACATTGCACTTCTATTGTTCCGTGTCCTCCAAACAACACTCCCAGTTCCACGATATAGAAATTGACACACAGAATGTAGAAATGGCAGAGTGAAGATTGCCATTGTTTACAGATGCCAATCCCTTTGAAGTATCTAATAGTATCTACAAATTTATTTTGAATACTAAATTAGCACTTATTAGTGACAACTGGTCACAGAGGTACAAAAAAATTGGAATTGCAGTCTTCGCAATATACAAATTGACTACCGGACATCGTTTGCTCTTCCATCTTANCTATTCTCTTACTAATGACTCTTATAAGTGACAGTTGCACACAACAATATGAAATAGTTCTCATCCATCCATTCGTAACATAGAAATTGACTACCGGGTTATGACATCGTCCCCTCTTCCGTGTTACAGATTGTGCATTCAAATGTTCCTAATAATACAATTTGACCATCCAGACCTCTGACCCTATTTTGGATCCTCCTGTTCACGGATTCACGAAATCTCAAATTCTTAGTCAGTGTTTCAGGTTAGCGCATTCGAAGTCTGCTGCTTCTTCTTCCCAGTTATGCATATTGCACTCAAAATTTCCATGATTTACATTTCCACCATGGACTCGTTGGTCCTTTTTCCCTTTTATTCTTCCCTTGTATTATCGCTTTCTGGTTATATACATAGTCACCTTTCTATAAACACAGGTTCCAACATTGGCAGGTTGAGATATCTTTATCTCCATCTATATAATCACATGACTCCTCTGAACGACTGCTATTTCTCTCCATACTTAGCCAATTTTATCGCCATGGTTGGCGGGTTACGCGTATTGCAATCAAAATGTTCTGAGACATACAATTTGACCCTGGAACCCTCACCTTCAACAGTTGTACCTTGCAACCCTATTTTGTAGAGATTTTTTCCCCCTGCCCGCGACCTCCGTACTTTCTTTCTATGGAATTAGAAACCTTTGATGCTAACAGGTCACCATGCAGGAACCGTCAACATTGTCATTAATGGGTGAAAAAATCGAGGAGCTATCCCATTATTACGCATTAAACCAAGATGTGTGGAAACTTATTTTGTCCCTTCCGATTCTTCATCTCCAACATGCATTGTCATGTTTGGCTGCTCAAGAAATCTGTAATGCTTAATCGCTCATTGCAATATCCATCATGTTTGCATTTCTATATATGCAATTAGTAGTGTTTAATGTTAACAGCGCATCATGCAACAGCCGTACAGATTGTCATTAATCAACAAAATTCTCGAGGAAATCTCCCATTCACATGCTTTCAACCAAACTTTGCGTAGGGTTATACTAGCCCTTTGAACCTTTCATTTCATTCATTGTCTGGAACAAATAAAAGTCTCTGTAGACCTATGGCAATGAGTTGACAACAATTTTTTGGAGATATAGTAAATATGTTCGCAGAAGAGGACCAAAGGTTCCAGTGGTCCAGGGCATACTTGTACTATTCATCTCGTTCCTCCCAGAATGAAGTGATTTGGACCTCCAGAATCNCTATTCTCTTACTAATGACTCTTATAAGTGACAGTTGCACACAACAATATGAAATAGTTCTCATCCATCCATTCGTAACATAGAAATTGACTACCGGGTTATGACATCGTCCCCTCTTCCGTGTTACAGATTGTGCATTCAAATGTTCCTAATAATACAATTTGACCATCCAGACCTCTGACCCTATTTTGGATCCTCCTGTTCACGGATTCACGAAATCTCAAATTCTTAGTYAGTGTTTCAGGTTAGCGCATTCGAAGTCTGCTGCTTCTTCTTCCCAKTTATGCATATTGCACTCAAAATTTCCATGATTTACATTTCCACCATGGACTCGTTGGTCCTTTTTCCCTTTTCTTCTTCCCTTGTATTATCGCTTTCTGGTTATATACATAGTCACCTTTCTATAAACACAGGTTCCAACATTGGTAGGTTGAGATATCTTTATCTCCATCTATATAATCACATGACTCCTCTGACCGACTGCTATTTCTCTCCATACTTAGCCAATTTTATCGCCATGGTTGGCGGGTTACGCGTATTGCAATCAAAATGTTCTGAGACATACAATTTGACCTTGGCACCCTCACCTTCAACAGTTGTACCTTGCAACCCTATTTTGTAGAGATTTTTTCCCCATGCCCGCGACCTCCGTACTTTCTTGCTATGGAATTAGAAACCTTTGATGCTAACAGGTCACCATGCAGGAACCGTCAACATTGTCATTAATGGGTGAAAAAATCGAGGAGTTATCCCATTATTACGCATTAAACCAATATGTGTGGAAACTTATTTTGTCCCTTCCGATTCTTCATCTCCAACATGCATTGTCATGTTTGGCTGCTCAAGAAATCTGTAATGCTTAATCGCTCATTGCAATATCCATCATGTTTGCATTTCTATATATGCAATTAGTAGTGTTTAATGTTAACAACGCATCATGCAACAGCCGTACAGATTGTCATTAATCAACAAAAGTCTCGAGGACATCTCCCATTCACATGCTTTCAACCAAACTTTGCGTAGGGTTATACTAGCCCTTCGAACCTTTCATTTCATTCATTGTCTGGAACAAATAAATGTCTCTGTAGACCTATGGCAATGAGTTGACAACAATTTTGTGGAGATATAGTAAATATGTTCGCAGAAGAGGACCAAAGGTTCCAGTGGTCCAGGGCATACTTGTACTATTCATCTCGTTCCTCCCAGAATGAAGTGATTTGGACCTCCAGAATCNCTATTCTCTTACTAATGACTCTTATAAGTGACAGTTGCACACAACAATATGAAATAGTTCTCATCCATCCATTCGTAACATAGAAATTGACTACCGGGTTATGACATCGTCCCCTCTTCCGTGTTACAGATTGTGCATTCAAATGTTCCTAATAATACAATTTGACCATCCAGACCTCTGACCCTATTTTGGATCCTCCTGTTCACGGATTCACGAAATCTCAAATTCTTAGTCAGTGTTTCAGGTTAGCGCATTCGAAGTCTGCTGCTTCTTCTTCCCAGTTATGCATATTGCACTCAAAATTTCCATGATTTACATTTCCACCATGGACTCGTTGGTCCTTTTTCCCTTTTCTTCTTCCCTTGTATTATCGCTTTCTGGTTATATACATAGTCACCTTTCTATAAACACAGGTTCCAACATTGGCAGGTTGAGATATCTTTATCTCCATCTATATAATCACATGACTCCTCTGACCGACTGCTATTTCTCTCCATACTTAGCCAATTTTATCGCCATGGTTGGCAGGTTACGCGTATTGCAATCAAAATGTTCTGAGACATACAATTTGACCTTGGCACCCTCACCTTCAACAGTTGTACCTTGCAACCCTATTTTGTAGAGATTTTTTCCCCCTGCCCGCGACCTTCGTACTTTCTTGCTATGGAATTAGAAACCTTTGATGCTAACAGGTCACCATGCAGGAACCGTCAACATTGTCATTAATGGGTGAAAAAATCGAGGAGCTATCCCATTATTACGCATTAAACCAATATGTGTGGAAACTTATTTTGTCCCTTCCGATTCTTCATCTCCAACATGCATTGTCATGTTTGGCTACTCAAGAAATCTGTAATGCTTAATCGCTCATTGCAATATCCATCATGTTTGCATTTCTATATATGAAATTAGTAGTGTTTAATGTTAACAACGCATCATGCAACAGCCGTACAGATTGTCATTAATCAACAAAAGTCTCGAGGACATCTCCCATTCACATGCTTTCAACCAAACTTTGCGTAGGGTTATACTAGCCCTTCGAACCTTTCATTTCATTCATTGTCTGGAACAAATAAATGTCTCTGTAGACCTATGGCAATGAGTTGACAACAATTTTGTGGAGATATAGTAAATATGTTCGCAGAAGAGGACCAAAGGTTCCAGTGGTCCAGGGCATACTTGTACTATTCATCTCGTTCCTCCCAGAATGAAGTGATTTGGACCTCCAGAATCGCTTGTGCAGGCTGCGTCCCTGAGTTTTTTGACTATAAGGAGGTGGTCTCTTGGTGCGCCAAAAAATATATTCCAGGCCAAAGAATTATTCCACTGGGTGACCATTCTCCTGTTTCTTTGTCACCTCATCTCTTCTGCAAGATGTTGAAATTGCCGAAACCAACATTAGCGTTCAGAGGACAAGACTGCAAGCAATTTCTAGAAAAAACATCATAATGGGTTGGACATCTTAGCCGAATTCCTCGAAGACCCGACAAAAGTTCCTGAAGATATCACAAGGCTCCAGGTAAGTTCCTTTAGAAATCCATTCCGGGAAATTGCTTCATTGTTTACAAGAGTAACGGGACAAGCATCCACAACAAACATTTCCCATATAATTATTTATATTTTGTATTTCACAGTCAAGAAACAATGCATTTTCGATTGGGGAAATCTAATCTTTATTGAACTTTGTTCCCAGTTGTCACCATTCAAAGAATCGAATAAATTTTATATGTCATCCTACTTGATTTTTGCAATTGTGTATTGCTGCTCGTTTCCAAAAATTTCTCTTTCCAATAAAATAAACTGTGGATTCGACCCAGTAACATTCTGGCACGACTCCCTATGGAGACATAAGGCCTCCCATTGTTTTTATGAAGTTTTTAATGGCTTTCTCTCAGTTTTCAAAGATTTACTGTTAGGCGAGGATGCTCCATGGATGTTTGGCCATGAAAGCAAGTTTTTGAACAAGAAGGGTACACTTGAGAAAAAGGAAAATCACAGTCTCCTCATGGTCTTTGGATCTAAGGAAAATCCTTCCTTCCTTCCATGCCACATCACATACAAGATGTTTGTTGTAGAAATAGCAAGGCAATACAACCATTGGTTGCATTTTTTCCATGACAATAAAAAAAAACAGTTCATTCCTCTGCCCTGGAAAGTCAGAGACTTCATGTGCAGAAACATAAACAAGATTGGCGAGTTTGTTGCACATTTCAAGAAATTGAACCTAACATACACTAAAAGGCTAAAAGGGTTCGACCCCAATGGAATTTTTGGAGAACATTTACTGGGTGTTGGCTTTAACACCTCTTTTATCCATAGACACCTGACCCAAGACAGGCACTGTGTCGACAACAATCCTACTTCTGCCCATTGAGACATAGAGACATTGAAAAGCACAATTGAATTGTATAGAAAACATGGTAAAGTATCTGGTGAGAAGAGTACCTAGTCCCCTGCCAACACTCCCAAGAGAACAACACCACGGAGCGTCGCTTTGACGGTCCATCCTAGTAAGAAAGAAACCATGGAATATTCTAACGGAGGAGGAGATAAGAACCCTCCTCGCATAAATATTGATAGTTCTCACAAAGTTCCACTGATGAAGAAGAGAAAAAACAATGCAGGCCACACGAAGGAACCCAAAATTGACAGTGGAAAACTGCAAATTGAAATTAAAGCTGAGCAGATGAAAAAAATTGGGTCGTCCATGGTGGACATATCTGACACCAAATTTTTTGACATAGATGAATCATTCGTAATCTAGAGCGCTATTTTTGACAACCAATCTAAAAGTATGGTCATTGAAAAGACAGATGTAACAAACAGGAAAGGCAAATCTCGAACAGAGATTGACTTTAGCCAAATGACCTCGTCCAAAATCTGCTCATTTCACCAGGTAACCGATGACATTCTTCGCGATTCCATTAGAGGAATGGAGATGGATTATTTCAATCTGAAACACTTCCTCAACAAATTTGAATATGCTTTCATTGCAACACCATAATTTGCCAGTCCTTTGGCCAAAATCGTGCCTTCTACCACTCCAGTGAATATGAATGTATCCTCTACCCTCCTTGCATGCTCTAGAGCCCTTGTAGAGAACAACATCAATAAAAGAATGCAGCTAGTTACTCAAGCCTGGGAAACATCGCAAAATTTAGTTTCCTTCGGAAAGAAGGCCAATGATTTGCTTGAACATTTGGAGGCGGATTTAAAAAATGAACAACTTTTCTTTCATCATGTGTTGGACCCTTTTGCCAACTATGCCCTGAACACATCGGAACTAAAAATAAGACATGAGAAACTCCCCTCCCCAAAGAGCACCAAAAAAGTAAAAGCATGCTGGCAAAAAACAATTGAGAACTTGCACCTCATTGTCAAATCATGTAAACAAGTCATATTAGAAAAGGAAAATTTATTCACAATCCTGCTCCAGATGGACTTAGCTGGAACTACCAACAAGGTTCAAGATCCAAACTTAATTCTCAAATCCTTGTCAGTCACTAAAGAAACGTTCTAGGAACAAGTTGATATTTTAAAGGGGTTGTCTTTCGAAAAGTTTTGTGGCATACTTGAACATCGTCTAGATGAGCACGAGTGCTGGGTACTGGACTATGCCTCACACAATGAAGAAATTGAATAGAGTCTGCATAATATTTCAATGGATATAAGGAAATTAGAAAACGACCTTTACGACATAGAGATCCGGGATGAAATCAACACAGCGCCCATGAAAAGATACATTGAAGAATGGTTCCAACTCAGAATGGAAAGCCTCGTCCAAGAAGGGAAACAACCGATCAACAGGAGTCCACTGCCCATCGACGACAGCAACAAAAACGCATCGACTTCATAGTAAGTCTATACTGCCATCTTGTTTTGTTTATTATTCCAGTTTAAGTCTATGTTGTCATCTTCTTTTCTTTATCAATCCACTTATGTCCTCTTTAAATAGAAAACTGTAACCAAAGACTC
>JZKD02S1275491.1:0-12115 GCA_000966675.3 Picea glauca | reverse complement strand
TAATATTGGAGTTAATGTTAATAATTATTTAAATTTTCAAAATTCTCATTCACATTAGTTTGTCCACTTAAATTTCTTATTCTCGTTCTATAACTCCATTAAAGGATTCACAATCTTAAAAAAAAAAATAAAAAAAAACTTTTACAAACTTTCAATAATATCTGAGTTAACCCATAAAACTATATACTTCTTATACATTAGCAATCGATAGATCGATTTGATAATTTATTCCATCATCACCAGATCTATTGCAATTGATTCTCCTGAAATTGTGTTTCCCAAATAATGAATATTTTATTTATAGAATGAAAGTTAAATATATTACCATATAACTTATGTTCGGCAAGACATTGTAAGACATTGTAATACTTTCCTTAAATGTTCTTCATTCTCCTATGATGTTATGAAATATATTATAATACCATCCAAAAACACATATTACCATATAACTTATGTTGAGCAAGACATTGTAATACTTTCCTTAAATGTTCTTCATTCTCCTATGATGTTATGAAATATATTATAATACCATCCAAAAACACTTGTATGAACTTGTTGAGATTTTGTTGAAATTCTTCATTTATTAAACTAATAAATGATATAGGTTAATTAATTAATTAAAAAGCACTACTATGAATTAATAAAGACTAAAATCCATCTTAAATTTTATCTTAGGAATATCCTTATTCTCAATTGATGATATTCCAATGTTAAATTTATTTTAGAAAAAACTTTACCTCCCTTCGTTTGATCAAATAGATCATTGACTGTCGGTAACATATATTGGTTTCTTATAATTACTTCTTTAATTGTTGAGAATCGATACATAATATTCATGATCCATCTTTATATTTTTTTATGAATATCACTGCTTCTAGCTTCTAACCACAGCGATATACTTGGATGAATAAATGTTAAATCTAAGAGTTCCTGTAGCTACATCTACAACTCCCAAATCTTTGGAGTTGTCATGCAATCAAAAACCTTTCTGATAGGTTCCATACTTCCATACCTAGTTTGAGATCAATTGTAAACTCTAGCTCTCTCTTACATGGTAATTTAGGTAATTCTTCAAGAAATACATAAAATAATTCAGATAACGAATGATGTTTTTCTATACTAACTGTAACCTCCTTCTTGCTCATATTTGTTATAGTATTATGTAAAGAATATAGTTTACATCCTATCCTCATCATTTTGTTTAATTATAATGTTGAAATACATATTAATGATGTTCCCCTATTCATCTCTATTAGTATTATTATATGTCTTTCATCTTCTATAGAATAAATATTTTTAGTTTTTCAATCTAACATTACATCATGAATATTTAAGAAATCCATATTTATTACTAGAACATAGGTTTAGAGGTAGTTGGATACAATTATACTCATGTTACAAAAAGTCAAGGTGAATATCACAATATTTTGTTAGGGTATTTAGACACTTAAGAATTATTTAAGATCAAATTTGTCTAATGTGTCATTATATTAAAGTGTGTTTCTTTGTGTGTTTCGTTAGTATGCATTATCATGTATTTGTAATCCGATGGTGAAGATATGTTCTCGACATAGAGTGATCTGATGACTAATATTCTCCTCATTTTTAACAACTACATTGATCCATGGCTTAACACCAAATTCTTCCATGATATCTATTTAAAGATCATGGAGGGTTATTTTCCGATGATCAATTGTCAGAAATTATCTTGTAAATGTTTTCTTTTGCATTAATAAATTGGTCCAATTGGTTGCATTGGATGAGGTTGTGGATGTTTCCTCATAGGGGTTTTACCATGTAAGAACATATGTATGCTTATATTTGATATGATTATGTGAGTGGTTACTAAAGGTGTTCATTCTCTCTTGAAATACCTATGTTGTCAAACAAGGTATTAGAGCACATTTTAAGACCCAATCTTATTGTTGATCGAGATCTTGAATCCATTTGTATCCTCTGTATTTTCTTCCATTTATACTCATTTATTTGTTGCGAGGATTGTTGTGATGTGTCTGGAGTGCCATTTCAGTTAAGAATGTTTTCCGTTTGACTCAAAAAGGTTTTTGTTTTCCCAAGATACAACCATTTTAGTCAAATCCGTAGAGAAATTTGTTTTTTGTTTGAACAAAGGAAAATATTTTTTTTATAATGCACTCCAAGGCCGTCTTCTACAACAACAACACCTGCAATCCTCCTTCTTGAGATTATAATGTGTTTTTTACTATCTAACTTGGTTAAAAAAAAAATTATTTAGTAAGAGGTCTCTTTTGTGTTACTTTTTCAAAAAGCTCATGCATTCATTGTAAAGTCTATTTCACTTAAATTATAAAAGTGAATCACTATAAAGTAGCTTCAATATTTCTTTTTTAGTTGTTGTTTGTATGCAACTTTAATTTACAAGGTAACTTCATTGTAGAAGTGATTCTCACTTATTCAATAAATGTGGGTCACTTGATAAGTGACTTATTTCTAAAAGTGAGGTTATCAAAAAGAAGGTTGTCACCATCTAGACCAACTTATAATTGTCACGGGGTTTTTTAGTTATTGTTCATGCATTTTTTCAAAAGGACATAAGTTTCACATCCGAAGTTTGTTTTTAGTGCCATTTTTTTTTAAAAACTTATTTTTTCTAGAGATTTCCGTCGAAACCATAAGTTTCAACTTGTATATTGATAATCTCTACATATTTTGACATAACCTCTTCGAATGATCTTTTGCTTACCAGTACCAACTAGTTCTAATAGAAACCCCATATCCAAGATGTACTAAGAAATAAATGATTGTATTGGATTAACTTGGGAAAATAGAAAGAACCCATTGATGATGAATAATAAGCCAAATGGGATAATAGGAATGATGAAGTAGATTGACTATTTAGAATTTTTGTCTCTCCTAATTTCAAGTTTCACCTTTAAGGAATTGATGTTCGAGACAAATCTTGGGAAAATATTGATTCTGTGTTTGGTAAATAGAATATTATTCGAGCCAACCATTTGGAAAATAAGTTAATGATTTCAAGTCCAAATGATTTTCCTTGCATTGAAAATTACTTATCTAAGTTCAAAAGACTTAGACTTTTTCGACTTGTGTTTAAACTTCCAACTAAATATGAAGGAAGATTGATGCATATATGTTATTCTTTCTAAGATTGGTAGGGCATATTATGTTTTTGTGACTACCTTTTATGCCACTAGAGAATATATAGGGAGTGCTTATAAAAAACACTCTCTTAAATCTTGTTGTGATGCTCATATTCAAGAGAAAGATAATCTTGTGCAAGTTGGATTGGTTAGCACTACAAGTACATCAAACAAATCCTTAATGTCCTAAAACAAAATATAAATTCTATAATCCAAAGAAGAAACATCCTCACCAAAACAATAAGAAAAACAAGGGTCCAAAAACCTCTCAACCACCTTGCACTCCTAATGGTGACAAAGAAGAAAAATAAATAAAGGAAGAAGACTAACAAACATTATAAACTTTGTTGGAAATATGGTCATGTGGAGTCCAAATTTTTTAAGAAGATGGAATCTTTATAATAAGGGTTGAAGAAATGCAAAATAAATATTGATTCTTCTTCTTCTAACTCTTATTCTCATGCACATGCACTTTCTGTTTTTATTTTCTCCTTTAATGAAACTTCTTCTTCTTCTTCGAATGAGTGGCTTATTGATTTTGGAGAATATTATCATATGGCCAATGATAAAGACACATTTTCTACTCTTAATGAATGTAACAAAAAACAAATTTGTATTGGTGATTATAGATCTCTTAGTCTTGTAGGGTCTACAATAGTTTAGGTAGATAATTGTCATTTCAATGATGTATTATTTGTTCTAGGTATTTACTACAACCTTCTATAAGTGTATCAAATCACTCTTTTAGGTGAAGGTAAAACTTCATAGTTTTAACATCACCAAGTTGTAGTCAAGGATTTAAAATATCGTAAACATGTCCTTGCAGTTGAAATTGCTGATGATATTTCTAGGTTTTAGAAGTTTGAAAATATTGGGCCAGAATATTCTCAATCAATTTGTGTTGCTCATAGTGATGACTTGAGAAAACGTTGGAATCCACAATTTGACCATCTAAACTTGGCATGAGAAATTTGGTCATTTAAAATATCGCTCATTGCAATAAATATGTAATCAACACATGTTGATTGGTATTGCTCTTGTTTCTTGAACATATTTTGTTTCTGTTGATTTCTTTCTCGTCAAACATCATTGCAATAGTTTTGAGAAATATTCCTCTTGGCAAGCCTCGACCCCTTTACAGCTTGTTCATAGTGATTTGTTTGGTATGATTTATTCTCCTTATTTCTCTTTGTGCAAGTATTTGTTAACCTTTATTCATGATTTTTCCACACACACTAGGGTTTACTTATTAAAACTTGAGAGTAAAGTTTTTAACAAGTTTTTTTCCTACAAGGCCCTTGTAGAAAAATAAATATGGACATCAACTTCAAATATTAAGAATAGATAATGGAGGAAAATATTTGAATGATAAATTTACAAGTTACTCTATCACACAAGGAATTTAGATGCAATATATTGTTCCATATAAACTACAAAAAAATGGTTTTGTTGAGAGAAAGAATCGTGCATTAAAATAAATGACTAATTTCATGATCCAATCTAAAGGATTAAGTATTCATTATTGGGTGGAAGCCATCAATTGTGAAAATCACATAGTAAATCACACTCCCACAAACGCTATGAAAATACAACATCAGAAGAAGCATGTAATAAAATTAATCGAGATGTAATCTACTTCCATGTATTTGGTAGTGTGGCATGAGCTCACATTCCTTATGAAAAAAGGAAATCTTTACATCCTAAAAGTGAGAAGTGTATTTTGTTGGATATTCTTAAGATGTCAAAGATTATCGACTTCTTCAACCTCATTCCAATGAAATTATTATTAGAAGAGATGTTAAATTTGATGAAAATATCTTAGCCTACGAGCCCAATTCAATGTTTGTTCCTTCTTCGACTCGTGATCCATCTTCGACATTTGTGCTATATTATATTCCTTTTATGGTTTCTTATTCTTGAGATGATGATTGTGAGGATGAAAATCCACATCAAGCTACTCACATTCCTCCATATGAGTCCATTAAACATGAGCCTCCACCAACACCAATGGTTCCTAGATGGGTCTGTTCAACACGAGAAGCAATTGGTGACCTCGTTTATGATCCTTCAGATGAATGTCAGACTCATTCACAATTATAGAGAGTCTGTTCTGTTTTGGGTCACATTTCATTGACTCATGATTGAGAAACATTTGCAGAAGCTTCATTTCATCCAAATTGGGATACAACAATAAATGAATAATATTTATTTTTTACTGGAAATGATACTTGGAATCGTGTACCGCTTCCAAAAGGAAGAAAAATCGTTACATGTAAATGGTTCAATAAAATAAGTATTGATCAAATGGAATTGTTTTAAGACACAAGTCTTGGTAATTTTCCAAAGGGTTCTCTCAAGTTCATATCATTCACTATAATGAAACATTTTCCCCCATAACCAAATTGAATTTTATCCACCTTGTTGTAGCACTTTATTCCTCACATAATCTGGAGACCTCCATTAGATGGATGTTAAATATTCCTTCTTGCAAGGATATTTGCAAGAATAAACATACATGGAACACCCTCCTAGCTATGTCCAAAATGAATCCATCCTTCTTTGTCTCATTCATAAATATATTTATAGTCTCAAGAAAGCTCCTCGATCTTGGTATGCCAAAATGGACATCCTTCTTCTTGACAATGGATTTTCAAGATGTCATTATGATCCTGATGTCCATACCAAGAAAATAGGAATCCAACTCATAATCTGTTTTCCATATTTTGATGATTGTATCCTCACTGGTAGTGACCCTACTATTTTAAATCATATGAAATCTAGCCTTAAAATGAAATTTGAAATGAAATATTGAAAACCAAGGAAACATTCTTTATTTCCCGGTCTAAGTGTTTGCGAACTTCTTCACCACTTTAACACGGATTATTCTAAACCAACCTCTTCTCCTTTCTAGTCTCAAGTTAAACTTGTTTCCACTTGTACCTCTCCCAAATTTGATTCTCCCTTGTACCATAAGTTAGTTTATATCCTCTTATATTTGACTCATACCCATCCTAATATTTCCTTTAATGTTGGTCTTTCTCCCTGGTATATGAAAGAAACCGTGAATGGCATTGGAAATTAGCTAAAACGATACTTCAATTTGTCCAAGGTACATATCATTTTGGGATACATTACAATTTAGGGGTGGAATGCTTCATCAGTTTGTTTCAGTGATTCATATTGGATCAAAATCCATGATGATTGAAATTCAATTGTACGTTATGTTTTCATCCTTGGTCGTAGACCTGACACTTGGTCTTGTAATAAACAATAGGTTTTTTCTCTTTTTTCAGCAGAAGTAGAATATTGAGCAACAATTAATGCAAGTCAAGAAGCCTTGTGGATTCTATATATTCTTTCAAAGTTTATATTCCAGCAAAAGAATCCAAACAATTTGTGGTGTGACAATTAGAGTGCCATCAAGATATCCAAAGATCCATTTCAACATCAACACAGTAAACACATCGAGCTACACATGCACATCATCAAAAATATCATTCATGATCAAGTTATTGAAGTGCTCATTTTCCCTAAAAAATATTAAGTTACATACAGTTTGACAAATTCTCTTATAGAAGTGAGTTTTTCAAAACTTCAATCTATATTAGGAGTTCAGGAATTTGTCATTTGTGGGGGGGGGTTAGGCTCTCATACCTCCTTCCTTCTCCTATTGTTTCTCCTTTATAAATCCTTCAATTCTATCCCAAGTTTTTATGAAAGGTGGATGATAGGATATTTAGACACTTAGGAGTTAATTAAGATCAAATTGGTATAATGTGTCATTAAGTTAAAGTGTGTTTCTTTAGTATGCATTTGTAATCGGATGACCACGATATGTTCACCACATAGAGTGATCCAACGACTCATATTCTCCTCGATCTCAATCACTAAATTGGTCCATGGATTTAACATTTGATTGGTCCATGATCTCTATTTAAAGATCATGGAGGGTCATTTGTTAATGATCGATTGTGAGACACTCTCTTGTAACTCTCTTGTAATTTTTTTCTTTTTCATTTATAAACTTCTCCAAGTCACCGAATTTGTTGGGGTTGTGGATGCTTCCCCACAGGGGCTTTACCATGTAAAAACATCAATGTGTTGATATTTAATCTGGTTGTGAGATTGGTTACTGAAGGTGTTCATTCTCTATTGGAATACCTATGCTTTCAAACATATTTAGCTAAATTTCCTACTTTCTTTACTCTGGAAGCCATTTCTACTAGGTTTAAATCTTCTTGATTAATTTCCATCATTTGTTTTCATAATAATTAATTATGAGAAATGCAATTTTTTGTTTCTCGTGGATCTTTTAATAATGAAAATTTGAATTCATTAATCTTACTTGACGTCTCTAGTATAATTGTATTGATGCTCAACTTGTTCATTATTCACCACTGCATGGATATTGTGGGGTTTACCTACATCATCAATTGTATTATGACTTTGGTCCTGCCTAAATCCTCTTTATGCATATCAAAACTCCCTATGAAAGTTTGGTCCTCCACATGTTGAACATGTCATCTTGTGTGTTTACTCTAACTCTCAAACTAAGAAAAAATGGTCCCACTACTCATATGTGTTTGTCAAGTTTGCTACATTAGCCGTTGATATGGATGACTATGGTTCCTTGTAGGACATGTTTTAGTATGCATCAACTATATACTTTGCATGTCTTTGCACCCTTCTACAAGTCTCGATACACTAGATATATGTGGTAGTTGTCTCTATACACCTGAACCAAAAGCTCTCAATAATCTAAATTAAGCACTACCCAAAATTTCATCCTGAACTGTTATGTCCCTCTTAACTATCTCATGCAAAGTGTGGGGAATGGGTATGCTAAATTTAGACCTAGTCAATTTGGTTTAGCTTTGATAGTTGTGAGGAATTTTTTTTATCGTCCCCACCAAGTTTCAATTCCCAAAAATTACATGTTAAGCTCATAATGAGTATGTTGTAATGGCTTTGAGCTTGTATGTATTGGAAAGTTTCCATTGATTCAATTGAGTAGAAAGGAAACCACTTTTCCGAGAAAAAATAACTTTATAACTAATGTTTTGAACTATCTCATGTAAAGCATTGGCCATTGCAATATAAATGATGAGTAATATTATGTGGAACATAAATATTTAGAAAGTGGTAATGTAACAACAAGATTATAGCTAGAACAATACCATAATAACACAAGAAAGAACACCTTTATTGGAGATAACAATGTTCACTTGCGTCTTCGAGGGGGAAACCTCTAGCAGAGAATATTTCTATTACAATAATCTCCAAGAAAAATAAACAATGCCTCTTACTATTATTTATACTAATTCTACCTTCTAAGGAAACTTCTAGAGGAAGATATTTCTAGAAGCGAAAGCTTCTATTAGGTCTTCTTCCATTAACTTATTCTCCTTTATTTATTAGGAATTATTAACTAATGTCAGACTTTATCACATAGAAAACATATCCTACTAAATAATGATCCATGGAGAGGGGTCAATATCAGATCCTAACATGCCCTCCACCTTCAAAAGAAGCCTTGTCCTTAATGTTGTAGGTGCAGAAACTGTTGAAGTATGGTCGTTGGTTCGCAAGCCGAATCCTCTGGTGATGTGTCCTTCCAAGTGATCAACACTTCCTTGATAGTTCTACAATGAAACTGACATTCTCAGTGATTAAGGACTACTTCCGGTTGGATCCAAAGGGATCCTTCTTTGTCTAATTCCATAAGGATGGGTTGAACCTTGCAATTTTGTCCCATCACTTTCTTCAAGAAGGAAACATGGAACACCAGATGGATTTTGGAAGTAGAAGGAACGACCAATTTGTAGGCCATTGAACCAATACACTTGATGATTTGGTAGGGCCCATAAAACATGGGTTCCAACTTGTGATGTCCCTGGTATTTGAGAGATTTTTTCTTCTAAGGTTTGAGCTTCCGAAACACCTAATCACCTTCCTAAAAAACCCTTTCTGAATGATGTTGGTACAGATGTTGCTTCATGCGATTTTGCGCCATGTGGAGATTATCCTTTAGGGCCGCTATGGTAGATGTGTGACCTTGGAACATTATATCAATATATTGGAACTTTAAGGTGCCTGAAAGATAGGTAGTGACTGTAGGTGGGTGTTGGCCATACACTGGTTCATATGGGGTCATTTTAGTGGCCATATGATAGGAATTATTGTACCACCATTCTACCAAGGGGATCCATTGCACCGAGTGGTCTTGATTTTCCAAATGAAAACAATGCAAGGAAGTTTCCAAACATTTGTTGACCACTTATGTTTGGATTTCAGATTGGGGGTGATATGTTGTGCTCATGTTCATCTTGGTTCCTTGCAATTTAAACAACTCTTTCCAAAATGTGCTAGTGAAAGTTGGGTCACTATCAGATACAATAGATGTGGGAATGTCATGTAAATTGAAAATATGATCAAGAAAAACTTGTGCTACTAGTGCAGGTGTGAAAGGGTGGGGTAATACACAAAAATTAGCATACTTGGAGAGAAAATCAACCACCACCATGGTGACCGACTTGTTCGCACCTTTAGGAAGGCCCACTATAAAATTCATGGAGATTTTTATCAACATAGAAGTTGGAATGGAAAGTGGTTGTAGGGCGCCTAGAGACTTAATAGTTACACCTTTATCACTTTGGAATGCATCACATTATGTGACAAAGTGAAGGATATCCTTCTTCGTGCCTTCCCAGAAAAAAGAATGAAGGGAACGATCATATGTATTTTGGAACCCCGAGTGACCTGCAATAGATGATGAGTGAAACTCATTTAAGAGCATCGACTTGAGTGTTGAAGAGGGTGATAGAACCAAGTGATCTTTATATTTGAGAATATTGTCCTGCCAAGTGTAGTTGATGGGAGGATTAGGGTCCTCCTAAAGGAATTGAATTATCCTGGAGAGAGTCGGGTGTGTTAGCTCCTCTTTGTTTATTTCCCTTATTTTATATGATTTCATAATCATAACCCAACATATCGGTCAACGACTTATTTTTTCCGGGGAGGATAGTTGTTGCTCCAAAAAATATTTGAGACTATGGTGATCTATTTTGATCTGCAAATGATGTCCCAAGAGATATGTCCTCCATGTTTGCACCGCATGGAGACTGGACATCATTTATTTTTCATATGTAGATCTATCGAGATTGTGACCACTCAACACTTGGATAGTAAAGGCCAAAGGTTGACCATCTTGTGTGAGTATTTCACCTATACCAGTGCCAGAAGAATATGATTCCAGCATAAAGGTTTTGTTGAAGTCATGAGCTGGTAGGATAACATTAGTGCACATGGCCCTCTTTAACTTGGTGAAGTCTTTCTCAACAACATGTGTCCAATGAAATTCTTTCTTCTTAAGGAGGTCAGTCAAGGGATTATTAATTTTTCCATAATGGTGGACAAAATTTATATAATATATTGTGATACCAAGAAAACCCCTTCGGCATTTTAAGGTCATGGGTCACAACCACTCCTACATAGCTTGTATCTTGTTGGTGTCCACTTTTACCCCTTCGCGACTGAAAATGTGTCCTAGGTATTCCACTTTGCTGGCAACAAATGAACATTTTTTATTTTTGACAAACAATTGGTTTTCTTGTAGCAAGGGAAGGAATTTGTCTGCATGAAGAAGGTGTCTATCCCATGTGTGGTTGTAAATGACAATGTCATAAAAGAAAACCAAGACAAACTTATGAAGGTAAGGTATCAATAGTTTATTCATGAGACTTTCAAAGGTGGATGGGGCATTGCAAAGGTCAAAAGGAATGACCAAGAATTCATAATGTCCTTCATGAGTTCTAAAAGTAGTCTTCAAAATATTTGCCTCCTTCATATAAATCTGGTGATAGCCGAAGCAGAGGCCTAATTTGGTGAATAAACGGACACCTTGGAGTTCATCCAATAGATCATCAATGACAAGAATGGGAAACTTATCTTTGATGGTCAGTTCATTCAGAGCACGAAAATCATGGCACATGCTCTATATAGCTTTGTTCTTTAAGACCATCACCAAAAGTGAATAATATGGGATGGTAATAGGTAAAATTACCCCCACCACCAGTAATTCCTATACCATATTTTATATCTCATTTTTTTGATAAAAGGGATATCTGCAAGCACATACATTGGGTGGTTGACTTCACAAAATGAGAGGGATTCTATGATCATTCTCACCCCAGGAACGAGGGAAGGTTGTGGGAAGCTCAAATACCTTGGGTTACTTGTCTAAGATGAGATGCAGGATAGGAGGAATGACCTGAGAGGCCTTTTCAGTGACCTAGATGGCATTAAATTTAGCAATCACACCATGGTTTCCTTTCTTTGATAGTTTTTCCATCCTGTGAGAGCTCATGATTTCAAGAGAGCCCGCTTGGAGACCTCAGAGGGTATAGGGGTGTGTGTCTTGGGTGAAGATCATATATAGTTCTTGATAATCCATTATGAATGGACCTAGAGTGCAAATCCATTCCACTCCTAATATAATATCAAAACCACCCATGTAAATAAATAATATGTGGGTTTTTAGATGATAATCACCCATTTGGAGTTTGACATTCTCACAACGGCCGCCAAACTTCATAGTACCACCATTATTGATGAGAATTTGAAAATTAGAAACAGGGAAGACAAGGCAATGAATCTCATCAGTAATCTTGCGATGAATAAAATTATGGGTGCTACCACTATCAATCAATACCACCACTAGCCTATGTTTGATGTAGCCCTAGATATTCAATGTTTGCATAGCCAAAATACCTAAGAGTGCATGAAGTGATATGACAGGTCCTATGGTTCCATATGGATTACTATTGGAGCTTCAATGTGATCACTTGGTTGAGCCTCCTCCAGTTTAGGAGCCTCATATGATGGGATGCATTCATAGGGAGAGGACGTTGATGCATCAATATGGAGGAACTTTTTCTCTCTACATTTATGCCCTGGGGAATAATTTTCATCACAAT